>OX030948.1:83084997-83087497 GCA_943735915.1 Pherbina coryleti
TACCGAACGGTCGTGTTTTATTTCACGCGCTTGACTAATCTCTAACAAATTATTAATTATTAATTATTAATTATTAATAATTAATTATTAATTATTAATTATTAATTATTAATTATTAATTATTAATTACTAATTATTAATTATTAATAACTAATAACTAATTATTAATTATTAATTATTAATTATTAATTATTAATTATTAATTATTAATTATTAATTATTAATTATTAATTATTAATTATTAATTATTAATTATTAATTATTAATTATTAATTATTAATTATTAATTATTAATTATTAATTATTAATTATTAATTATAATTTATTATTTATTAATTATTAATTATTAATTATTAATTATTAATTATTAACTATTAATTATTAATTATTAATTATTAATTATTAATTATTAATTATTAATTATTAATTATTAATTATTAATTATTAATTATTAATTATTAATTATTAATTATTAATTATTAATTATCAATTATTAATTATTAATTATTAATTATTTATTATTAATTATTAATTATTAATTATTAATTATTAATTATTAATTATTAATTATTAATTATTAATTATTAATTATTAATTATTAATTATTAATTATTAATTATTAATTATTAATTATTAATTAATCATTATTAATTATTAATTATTAATTATTAATTATTAATTATTAATTATTAATTATTAATTATTAATTATTAATTATTAATTATTAATTATTAATTATTAATTATTAATTATTAATTATTAATTATTAATTATTAATTATTAATTATTAATTATTAAATATTAATTGTTAATTATTAATTATAAATTATTAATTATTAATTATCAATTATTAATTATTAATTATTAATTATTAATTATTAACTATTAATTATTAATTATTAATTATTAATTATTAATTATTAATTATTAATTATTAATTATTAATTATTAATTATTAATTATTAATTATTAATTATTAATTATTAATTATTAATTATTAATTATTAATTATTAATTATTAATTATTAATTATTAATTATTAATTATTAATTATTAATTATTATTTATTTATTATTAATTATTAATTATTAATTATTATTTATTAATTATTAATTATTAAATATTAATTATTAATTATTATTAATTATTAATTATTAATTATTAATTATTAATTATTAATTATTAATTATTAATTATTAATTATTAATTTTTAATTATTAATTATTAATTATTAATTATTAATTATTAATTATTAATTATTAATTATTAATTATTAATTATTAATTATTAATTATTAATTATTAATTATTAATTATTAATTATTAATTATTAATTATTAATTATTAATTATTAATTATTAATTATTAATTATTAATTATTAATTATTAATTATTAATTATTAATTATTAATTATTAATTATTAATTATTAATTATTAATTATTAATTATTAATTATTAATTATTAATTATTAATTATTAATTATTAATTATTAATTATTAATTATTAATTATTAATTATTAATTATTAATTATTAATTATTAATTATTAATTATTAATTATTAATTATTAATTATTAATTATTAATTATTAATTATTAATTATTAATTATTAATTATTAATTATTAATTATTAATTATTAATTATTAATTATTAATTATTAATAATTAATTATTAATAATTATTATTAATTATTACTATTAATTATTAATTATTAATTATTAATTGTTAATTATTAATTATTAATTATTAATTATTAATTATTAATTATTAATTATTAATTATTAATTATTAATTATTAATTATTAATTATTAATTATTAATTATTAATTATTAATTATTAATTATTAATTATTAATTATTAATTATTAATTATTAATTATTAATTATTAATTATTAATTATTAATTATTAATTATTAATTATTAATTATTAATTATTAGTTATTAATTATTAATTATTAATTATTAATTAATAATTATTAATTATTAATTATTAGTTATTAATTATTAATTATTAGTTATTAATTATTAATTATTAATTATTAATTATTAATTATTAATTATTAATTATTAATTATTAATTATTAATTATTAATTATTAATTATTAATTATTAATTATTAATTATTAATTATTAATTATTAATTATTAATTATTAATTATTAATTATTAATTATTAATTATTAATTATTAATTATTAATTATTAATTATTAATCATTAATTATTAATTATTAATTATTAATTATTAATTATTAATTATTAATTATTAATTATTAATTATTAATTATTAATTATTAATTATTAATTATTAATTATTAATTATTAATTATTAATTATTAATTATTAATTATTAATTATTAATTATTAATTATTAATTATTAATTATTAATTATTAATTATTAATTATTAATTATTAATTATTAATTATTAATTATTAATTATTAATTTTTAATTATTAATTATTAATTATTTATTATTAATTATTAATTATTAATTATTAA
>OX030948.1:83692497-83974997 GCA_943735915.1 Pherbina coryleti
AATAATGCTCAAGCGAAGAATACGAAGCGAAAATAAACGAAGAAATTGTGTAAAAACTCAGAGTAGCTTTTATGAAACATAACCAAATATGTTGATGGCTGATAAAACTACGCAACGCTGTGTGTTATGAATTCGCTAGCAACATGTTTCAGGAGAATAATGTTTTACGTAATGTGTCTAACGTAATTTATTACGTTTTTGATCTACGTAATTATTGTTCGAAAAGATTTATGCTGAATTTATGATGAATCTTTATTTAATAATTATAAATATTTTAATTAAAATTTCATGCAATACTCCCTGAACGTTACAGCCATGAATTTCTCAGCAGAACTTTAAACAGCACCAGCTGGAACAAAGTTGATGTGTAAAGCTGAGACCAACGAAACAACACGATGATGACCGAGCCGCGATTATGCGAACGCTTTTGAGTCTTTAGCCAAAATTGTCTGAGGGTCTTTTATGGCACGAAAATGATTTTTGGCACGAAAATGATTTTTGGCACGAAAATGATTTTTGGCACGAAAATGATTTTGTTAAATTAACTAACTTTATGTATAGCACTTTTACACAGTTTGATTTTTATATATTTTTACTTTAGAATTGTCCACAAATGTTCATTTTTATCGTGCCCCACGTTGGGCGCCAAAATGTTCGGTGAGAAGCGTTTTTCTCATCGGCATTCACCATAAAGTTAACAATCGAAATTTATTCGATTTATTTATGAAAATGCATAGTTATATTTAAAGTTGGAGCACGAACGCGTGTAAAATTAACCTTCAAAGAAAATATATGTAATTTAACAAACTGTTTAAACCAAAAAAACTTGCGACGACGGCACGAGAGTAAAAACACACGATTACGTTGATTTAGAAATGCAGCAAAAAAAGGCGCATTAAATGTGTATTTCACAGGCTTTTATAGAAATTCTAGAGAGCTTTTTATACAGCTATAGACAAGTTAATGCGTTTTAGTACAATATTATTAAGGTTTGACAGTGTTAACAGTATTAGACTGAAGGTTCATTTATAGAAAATATAATTCTTAGAGATAAGTTTACTTTCAACTATAAAAAATATTGTTTTTTTGTAAAAGCAACAATGTGAGATTAAGATTTATGTGAGATTTAAGATAAAGTTAATTGAATTCAAATAATGTATAGTTCAAAGATAGATAATTTGTTACAAAATGATAAAGGTATGATGTGATTCAGACGTTGACCGAACAACAACATTATCGGAAATACGTGCATTTATTGGGATTTCATATGCCCGTGGCGCCTACGAGGCAAAAAATTTAAAACTAAGCTATTTATGGTCAGCAAAGTGGGGTCCCGATTTTTTTACAAAGACTATGGCCAGAGAAAAATTCAATTCGAAATATCGGATTTGGAAGAAATATCACGACCGATAACTTTTTCACTAGTACGTCACTCGCGGCAAAATTATTGGCCAAACAAACAACTCTGGTTGGAACTATTCGAGGAAACAAAAGAGAACTACCCAAAGCAGCCAAACAAAGGAAGGATGACATGCCTCGTTTTTCCACTCTGCTGTATAAATCAGAGAATTGTGCTCTTACAATATATAAAAGCAACCCAAATAAAAGAGTAGCTGTTCTAAGCTCGAAGCATAAATTTGTAAAAATTGATAAAAGTAATAAAAAATTTTACCGGAATCTATTAAATTTTATAACAGCACAAAATTTGGAGTTGAGATGACGGATCAAATTTTTTTTTTTTTTTTAGCTTTGAACCAAGGATTTCAGGTGGAATACCTTTTCAGTCAAGTCTGCCTTGGTTCGAAATGGGGTGATAGATTAGTGGGAAGGAAAGGTCAATCAATTGAAACAGGTGTAGGATGTTCTAAGCGTGGTGGAAAGCCGAAGAAACATGTGAATTTTTCAATATTTTAGACTTGGCTGCTATAAATGCTTGGATCCTTTACAAAGAAACGACAGGAATAAAAATACAACGAAAAGAGTTTTTGTTTCAATTAGCAGAACAGCTTTCCACCGAATACAGAGCCGCTAGACAGAAAAATTCATCAGAAGATGATCACCCACAGAGATCAACTGTAACGTCAACAAATGCAACCCATTCTAACAAACGCAAAATTTGTCAAGTACGACTTTGCCACAACAACAAAACAAATAATATATGTGAAAAATGTCAAAAGTATGTTTGCGGAAGATGTACACAAAAAAATATTTCCACTTTCATTTGCATAAAATGTACAAATATTAATGCATAAATTATTTTTTTCAAGTGAAGTCAATTTTTTTATTGTTTTTATTATGTTTATGTTATGTTTTAATTCTTTTTTATTTATTAATAATAAGTTATATAACTGTAAATAATATAAAAATATTAAAAATGAATTTCAAACAAATTTCTTTACACATTAGTTATTCTTTCACAATGCAGTCATTTTGACTGCTTTTGGGCAATATAGGTATTTTCTAAGTTCTATACCGGTCTCCATTAACGGTAACTGACTCTCCAGCATTATTTCGGAAGAAGTATGGCGCAATGACTCCACCAGCCCATAGAGCACACCAAACAGTCAGTTTTTGTGGATGTAATGGCGTCTCAAGGATCTCATGTGGATTCTCTTCACTCCAAATGCGGCAATTTTGCTTGTTGACGTAGCCATTCAACCAAAAATGAGCCTCATCACTGAACAAAATTTTGCGATGTAAACTTCGCGAACTGAACCATTATTTTCGAAATAAATTTGCACGATTTGCAAGCGTTGTTCTTTTGTCAACCTGTTCATGATGAAATGGCAAACCAAACTGAACATAAATGACATTAGAGTTGCCAGATTTGACCACAAAATGCCAGTTTTATCTCTATTCGAAAAACAAACCCCTAAAAAAAACACCCTATATATCATAATAAACCTATAATATATATTAACCTAGGGGTGCCACAAGGCTCGATTTTAGGACCTATTATTTTCTTAGTTTATATCAATTCGCTATTTATCCAACCTTTTAATGGTAAAATTACAGCTTTCGCTGATGATACGGCTTTATCCTATTCTAGTAGTGATCTTCTGGAAATTTTCTTTGCTGTTAATAATGACTGGGACATATTAAGGAGGTGGTTTGCAGAACATAAACTTTTAACTCGCAACAAAACAAAATTCATGATATTTAACAATAAATATTGTATTTTTGATCCAATATTTTATCATTCGCCGAATTGCTTGCGGTATTGTTTATATTCTCCTTGCGAAAGCTTTAATAGTTTTAATGAAAATATAAGCTGCAGCGAAAAATGCTTTAGAATTGAATGTGTGCGCAGTTTTAAATACTTAGGTATTATTTTGGACGATAAGCTTACATGGAATAACCACACATACTACTTGAAACAATACCTTGACAAAGTTGTGAGACATTTTTACCATCTCAGTCTATACTTTCAGCAGACAGTTCTAAAATTGGTGTATAATGGTCTGATAAATTCGAAAATACTGTATGGCTTATCATGTTGGGGTGGCGCATACTTTAATAAAATTAAGCCTTAACTCATCAAGCAAAAACATGCAATCAGAATTATGTGCAAAGTTAATCGTAGAACGCTCAGTTTTGGTTTATTCAGATCTCTTGAGATTCTTCCGTTAATGCATCTTTACTACTATAAAGTCTTGAAAATATTTTTCGAAAACTCTGGGTTTTATTCAGTGAGACTACAGGAAAACTATAATCTGCGAGCTAACAATGGCAACTTTGTTAATGTTCCTTAAATTTTGAAAACACACTTCACACGTTTCTGTAACGTAACAGCACCTCGTTTGTTTAATTCCCTGCCAGAAAGTCTTAGATGCGAGAGAGTTAAAACATTATTTTTGAATTCTTAAAAAAAAATGGCTTTTCTCTTTGGATCATACGAATGTCGATTTAATGTTTCGCCCTTTAATATAACTTAAATATTGGTTATTAAATTTAATCTTTTATATACAATCTTTTATATACAATCTTTTATATATAATTTTTTGCTATTGTAAGCATGTAAATATTTATAAGTTATATTACGTTATTTATAAGTTAAATTACGTTATTATTATTTGGCAACACTGTTAATTAAAAGAGATGTTAGTATTAAGCTGATGTGTATAAAAACCATAACCAAGTTATGGTTTTTGAAAAAGTAACCAACTTCGTTCTTTTTTTTTCCGGACAACATCGAAAGCGAACGCAAGTAAAAAATAAATAATCGGTAAAAATAAATAAAATCTCAATTGATTATATCTCAGATGTGGGGTTAGTTTAACCGTTTCAATTTTTTTTAAAGTCGCAAATATAAAAATTTAATTAAAATATGCCCAATCGCGTAACTAAAGCAGTCGCTGATTGAAGCCCTTGCCGAAGTTGGTGTGGAGCCCCCACAAGGTGCATCAGTTACACAACTGAAGCGACTGTGTGAGGAACATCTTCAACCAAACAATGCCGAAACATCATATTCCGATGACAATGATGCACAAAATGCCGATGAAGTTGCTGCTGAAAATTTGTATGCTCCGAAAAGTTCCGTTGCCGTCTCTGCTGCCGGTGGTTCTCGCCACGCCTCGCTGAATGCACTGCATACAACTATGGAAAATAAGGGAGCAACGTGCCTGAATGAAGAATTGGAAATCTTACAAAAACGCCACGAAATACTACTCCTAAAGCGCCAGATTCAAGACTTGGAAGACACTGCCGGTGCTCACCATGTTAAGAGACGTGACTTCAGTGAAGTGGAGCATGCAATACCTAAATTTAGTGGCGACAACCCTGTGTATTTCGTCCACAAATTCATAAGAGACTTCGAGGAGATAATGTTCTCAATTGGCGCTGAGGACAGCATGAAGCTGGTTGGCCTGCGACGCTCTCTAGAAGGTACTGCTCGCGTGTTTTTAACAACCATTTCGGCACTTAACTACGCTGAGCTGAAACAAGAGCTCATTAAAGAATTTGACGTTGCTGTTTCTCGCCAAGATGTGTATCGTATGCTGAGCCGCCGCCTCTGGAAGAGGCAAGAGGAGACCCTTCACTGCTATGTTTTACAAATGCAAGCAATCGCTAAGCAGTCCGACATAGATGAAAGCGAAGTCGTGGATTTCATCATAGAAGGTATTGGCGAAAATATTATGAATGCTCATTTGCTGGTGGGTGCTCGTACTGTTGAAGAACTTAAAGGCCTCATCAAGCGATACCAACAAAAATATTTAAATTTGTCAACTCCTTCTGAACGCGCAACTGCGTCTGCTAAAATTGCTGCTATGCCGAAAATCAACAAAGATGCCGAAAAATATGCTGAGAAAAATGCCGATAAAAGCGCCGCCTTATGCTATAACTGCTCGCAAACAGGACATATTAAGCCGAACTGTCCATATCCTTTACGAGCAACTGGGTCCTGCTTCCGATGCTGGCGTATGGGCCATGATCACCGCTCATGCCCAAATCCCAGAAAGGTGATTACGAAAACTGCCGCTGCACGTGCTGAGAGACAGGTTGCCGCGATCGATGAAGATGCTGACCATGCCTGCGAAGTTGTTGGTGCTTTAAATTTGGTAGGTATTGCTTTTGAGGTTAATTTAGTGGAAGTTGCAATTTTTAATCAATTTTTGTCCCTTTTTGATACGGGCAGTCCCACTAGTTTTATGAAGCTATCGTTTGTACCTCAGTGGCTAGCGAAGAATTTCAAAAATGCAAAGTCGTCAAAATATTGTGGTATCGGTGGACGTAATTTAAAAATCTTACATGAAGTTACTTGTGCTGTTAAATTTGATAATAAGATAAAAAATGTAAACATAAAAATATTGCCGAATGACGCAATGATAATGCCAGTTATTTTAGGCCGAAATTTTCTTAAAATATTTAATATACATTTAACTAAAATTAAGTTAAAATATACTAAAGATAAACTTTTGAACATGAATAAAATGAATTTTTGCAAACTTCCACTAAATAAACTTACTGTTCTTAATAAGTATGGTCTTTTCAAAGAAAATTTTTCTGACGCAGAATGTAAGCCTCAAACGAACAACATTATCGATATTTTAGGGTCAAATAAGGTTAGTTTTTATTCCGATTCAATTGATACAAAACTAGATTCCGTTTTTGCTGCTAAGGACGAACCAAATTCCAGTGTTGATTGTGACGTGCCGAATATATTTAATATGATATTGATTCTAATGCCGTTGAACTAAATGTTAATTTACAACTAGGACAATGTTTGCATGAAGAATTGAGTCAATTGATTGTAGACTCCTATTTGTCGCCTTCAGACGTGGTTTTAGAACCTTTTGAATATAAAATGAAAATTCATTTAACAACTGATGTGCCATTTCATTGCGCCCCTCGACGACTTTCTTATTTGGAAAGAAACAAAGTTCAACTTATAGTAGATAAATTGCAGCGTGACGGTATAATTAGGCCAAGCCATTCACCTTACGCATCCGCGATAGTTTTAGTAAAAAAAAAGAATGGGGACACGCGAATGTGTATAGACTATCGTGGACTAAATAAAATAACTGTGAGAGACAACTACCCTCTGCCGCTAATAGAAGACTGTATTGATTACTTGGAAGGTTGTAAATTCTTTTCAATCCTAGACTTAAAAAGTGGATTTCATCAAGTTTCAATGTCGGAAGAATCAATTCCATATACGGCTTTTGTGACGCCAAATGGCCAATATGAATATTTAAAAATGCCATTTGGACTAAAGAACGCCCCAGCGGTGTTCCAAAGGTTTATAACCAGTATTTTTCGTGATTTAATTGACGATAGGAAAATTATTATTTATTTGGACGACATTTTGATTGGTTCTTCCAATTTTGACGAACACAAAACTTTGCTTGAGACGGTATTGCGACGCATAACTAGCAGTAAATTAAAGCTCAGTCTATCTAAGTGTATGTTTGGTTATGAAAAAATAGAATATTTAGGTTATGCTGTGTCTTCTTCCGGAATTTCGTCAAGCGAATCGCATGTTACCGCTATAAAAAGGTATCCAGTGCCGACCAATCAGAAAGAACTACAGTCATGTATTGGACTTTTCTCGTATTTCCGACGATTTGTGCCGTCATTCTCGAGAGTAGCAAAGCCGTTGCAAAATTTATTAAAGAGAAATGCCGCATATGATTTTGATGAAAAATGTATAGATGCCTTCAATGATTTAAAAGCTAGTTTGACTAATGGCTTCATTTTGTATTTCTATCCGATCAATCGTTTCGTTCACAACAGTGTTCGTTCATGTTTTGGAATTTGTAAATCGAACATAAGCAAACAACGAAAACAGCTGATCAGCTAGCGAACGATGCCGTAGTACAGTTACATATTTGCAATATGTATTTCTAACGATCACTGAAACACCGAACTCAAACGTCAAAATCAAACGAATGCTTTCATGTTATCGTTGTGATGTATTCGTTGAGAAAATTTTATTTTAAAATCGATATTTTGACAAAAAAATACGTATATATGATAAAACTTATTTATATATTAACATATAAGTGCAATTTAAGTACTAAACATTAATTAATTCAAATTTAATACAATAGTTATTACTTAAATTGCAATATTAAAAAACAAGCAATATTTTTCAGCGCTTGTGAGGCAGCTAGAGGCCAATTCAAACTTTTTTTTATTTTTCTTCCAATTAAATTTTGGGCAGATCTAAACAGAAAAAAAAAATTTCAGAAAAGAATAGCAACATCCAAGCAAAAGGTGGTGATTTTTTTCGGTTAACTACAAGTAATAAATAGAAGCTGGCCATGATTCATTCTGCTTATGTCGAAGGCAGCACAATTGTAGCCAATAGAACAACCTGCAAACACAGTTTACACCACAACCTACAATTTACCTACAACACAGACAAGAACCAAAGCATTGCCAACAACACGAAAAGTACAAAAAATGCATGAAATCTTAAAAGAAAATACAGAAAACTTCCCTGATGTTTGATATGGCAGTGCCACGTTTGATACTGCTTGTGTATAACAGTTTGAGTGTAAGTAGCAAACATAACTTGTCAAATGAGCTAACGATAAGCTGCGTTCGAAATACATATCTCAACTTCAATCCAACTTCGTTCGCATAGTCATCGTTCGTTGAAGTCTTCGTTAGAAATACATAATGAAGCAATAAGCCTCCAATACTTGCTGTATATAATCCGACGAGAGAGACTGAGCTACACTGCGACGCTAGCTCTATTGGTTTTGGAGCTGTTTTGTTGCAACGCCAAATTGATGGAAAATTTCATCCTATTTCATATTATTCAAAAACTACCTCAGCCCCTGAATCCAAATATCATAGTTTTGAGCTTGAGACATTAGCCATAATTTATGCACTCAGACGCTTTAGGGTATATTTAGAGGGAATATCCTTTAAAATCGTAACAGATTGTAATTCCTTGACAATGACGTTAGAAAAGAAACAAGTAAATCCTAGGATAGCCCGATGGGCTTTGGAGCTGGAGAACTACGATTATTCAATACATCATCGGTCCGGGCTGTCCATGGGTCATGTAGATGCACTGAGCCGAACCCAAATCGCAACAGTTATGGATGCCGATGATGTCGATTTCCGAATACAAATCGCTCAAGAACGTGACGAAGCAATAAAATACTTAAGAGACCGAATGGAAACAGAAGAGATGAAAAATTTTGAATTAACTTACGGTCTTGTTTATAGAGTGACGGGGGATGAGCAGAAGGCATTATATGTACCAGACGAGATGGAAAGTAATGTAATTCGACTTATACACGAAAAAATTGGACACCAAGCTGTTGATAAATGCTTTGATACTCTTAGTTCAACCTATTGGTTTCCAGCTATGCGCAAGAAAATAGATAAGTTTATTCAGAACTGCCTTAAATGTCTAATGTATGCCGCACCAGTTCGGGCTAGTGAAAGAAATTTACATAATATTCCAAAAAGACCAGTGCTGTTTGATACTATTCATATTGACCATTTTGGTCCCTTGCCGTCTGTAAATTCAAAAAGAAAACATATTTTGCTTGTGGTTGACGCTTTTACTAAATTTGTAAAATTATACCCGACAAACTCTACTAGTACACGGGAGGTTACTGCCGCTTTAGATAAATATTTTAGTTATTATAGCCGACCAAGACGAATCATATCTGACAGAGGTACTTATTTTACATCGTTAGAGTTTAGTAACTTTATGCTGGAACGAAACATAACTCATGTTAAAGTCGCTACTGCTTCACCACAAGCAAATGGTCAAGTGGAGAGGGTGAATAGGGTTATTAAAGCAATGTTAGGGAAAATCAGTGACCAAATCAACCATGGCGATTGGTCAAGTAAGTTACTTCACGTGGAGTATGCAATTAATAACTCAGTTCATTCTTCTACCAAAAATACACCCAGTATGCTTCTTTTTGGGGTGGACCAGCGTGGTAAAATTGTTGATCAACTTACAGAATATTTGGATGACAAGATAAATGAAGTTGATAAACCACGCGATTTAAAACAGATAAGAATTAACGCAATAGAACCAATAGAAAAGTCACAGCAATACAATTTAAATTACTTTTTGAGAAATAGTACCAAAGCGAAAACTTATAATGTTGGAGATTTTGTTGTCTTACGGAATAATGACACTGTAATTGGAACAAATAAAAAATTTTTGCCAAAATTCAAGGGACCGTATGTAGTATTTAAACCACTTGGAAATGATAGGTATGTGTTGCGTGATATTGAAAATTGTCAATTGACACAATTGCCGTATAATGGTGTTGTTGAGGCTAACAAGCTGCGTAAATGGTTACCAAAAAATTCCGTAGAGAAGACCATAGATTTTAATGAACTGGGCAATGCCGACTATATTAGTGATGATGAAATAGACGTTTAGCAATGCTTTATATTTGTATTACTTTGATAAATAAATTAAAAAGTTATGATCGAGGCCGATCATGTGCCAGATTGGCCGAGTTGTAAGCATGTAAATATTTATAAGTTATATTACGTTATTTATAAGTTAAATTACGTTATTATTATTTGGCAACACTGTTAATTAAAAGAGATGTTAGTATTAAGCTGATGTGTACAAAAACCATAACCAAGTTATGGTTTTTGAAAAAGTAACCAACTTCGTTCTTTTTTTTTCCGGACAACATCGAAAGCGAACGCAAGTAAAAAATAAATAATCGGTAAAAATAAATAAAATCTCAATTGATTATACTATTTATTATTTTTAAATTATTTATTTTTTTCCAATATATTTTTTTGAGTAATTAGTGCATTCGCCACTTATCTTCGACAACAGAATGTACTTTACTGTTTCATGTTTAAAATTATAGTATTATAAATAATTTGAACTAATTGTTACACTTACCTAAAATTATTTCATACATTGAATTATTATTATTTTATTATGAATTATTAGTAATTACTTTAGTTTTGATATGAAATAAAGAAATAAAGAATAAATTAATAATAATAATAATGCTGGAAGCGTTAATAACTATCCTGGGAATAGGTGCTTGTACAGGTTTCCATGAAATTATCAGGCATTTTGATTTTTTAAGTTTAAGCATAAACCATTGATTAACGCCCATTCATTGACGCGAGCCAAGTCTGCGTTTAGCAAAGCTGCGCACTGTGTCATATCTTTATATGGGCGACATATATACAACTGCACGTCGTCGGCATATAAATACATCTTGCTGTGCTGTAGGACCTGTGGTAAGTCATTTGCATACAGAGAAAAAAGCAGTGGTCCCAGAATAGAACCCTCTGTACGCCTCTGGTAACTGGTAAAAAATTTGAATTGGTATTGTTTATATTACAGCCTGCGATCTGTCTGCAAGGTATGACATCAGAAGTTTTATAGGAGTTGAAGAGAAGTTGAATAATTTTTTTAGTTTGGCACTTAGCACGCCGTGATCAACTGCGTCAAAGGTCTTGGAATGAACTAGAAGAACTAAAAGAGTTACGTTGCTAGAGTCAATATTTGATCTAATTTCCTCAGTTACTTCAAGCAAACCAGTAACGCACCCACGCTTAGCTCGGAAACCTGACTGACAATCAGACAGAAGTGAGTTTTCCTGTGTAAAAACGTTAATTTGCTTATTCACTATGTTTTCATTGTTTTTATGTTTTTATTTCATTTATTTCCTCTTTTATTGCACCGAGCTCAGTGTTGAACCCTTTAAATAATACACTAGTTCAGTTCAGTGGTTAATTTAAGACTGTTTATTTAATTATGATTTCTGTTATACGAAAGGTAAGGAAAATACATAATCATGAATCACTAGTTCACTTCAAGCGCAACTTGAGATAGGTGACTAAACGCTGGTAACTCAAGTGCCTTGGAATGTTGTAAGTATGCTTAATCAGCTTAACAATTTGGTAATATCAAAATGTCAAGTGATGCATGTTTAGGTTATTGACTTGTTTAGGTTATTGACTGTATTTTCCCTACACCTCCCTTTTTTAAAGAGAAAGCTCTTATAGAGATCGCTGATCAGACGATGTCGATAAAAGCTTTCTTTTACTTTCACAATAATATAATTATAATTTATTAAGTTTAATATATTTATGTATAAAAATTTATGAAAATAATTTACGAAAATTAATGATTTTACAAATTATTATAATTGGAGTAATAATATAATTTAATAATAACTTATAATCTAAATTATATTGGAAGACATTTATAAAAAGTTGTTACCAAAATAAATGTAGTACATTCAATATATTGTTGTACTGACTGATAAATTTAATTTTAAAGTATTCAAAACTAGTCTATGTATTAAATATAAAAATATGTATATATATTTATATATATATGGAGTTATTGAGATGTATTGTAAGACAATTTTATATTTTGTTTGTTAATTTTTTGTTTCTTTCCTCTTAATTCAATAATAACATTATTTTTATTGTCAATATCTATTACTTTAAATGGTCCCTTGTAAACGGGTTTTAATTTGTGTGCTGTGTGATTTTTGATAAATATTTCTTGACCTATGGTAATGTTTGTATTGTTGGTGTTTTGGTTATGTAATTGTTTTTGATTATGTTTTGCTTTATTAATTAAGTTTTGTGCTCTTTTTAAAGCGGTTTGTAGTCGGAATTTAACTTCTTTTGAATAATTTTCAAAATTATATATATTATCTACTGTTTCAAAAGGTATTAGTGGGTTGTGGTTTGGAACGTTTGGGAAAATTAATTCGAATGGACAATATCCATGTACTGTGGAGGGTGTTGTGTTAAAAGTATATGTGAAATACTTAACCCATTCATCCCAATCGTTTCTGGATGCGTGAATGTATGAACGAATGTATTCATTAAATGTGCGGTGTGATCTTTCAACTGTTCCTAGTGTTTGATGGTGGTGAGGCGCAGATGTTGCTTTTTGTATGTTTAAAAGTGTTAGGAGTTCTGAAAGGATTTGATTATTGTATTCAGTACCCATATCACTTAGTATTTTATTCATTGGTCCATAAATTAAAATAAAATGTTCTATTATGGCTTTTGCCACTGTATTGGCGGATTTGTTAGCTACTGGTATTGCTACGAGATTTTTGGTCAGAACGCATATTAAAGTGATGATATATTGATTTCCTTTTTCTGATATTGGAAGAGGTCCTACAGTATCTATTATTACCGTTTGAAAAGGTTTCTGAGGTGTTGGGGTAATAATCATATCTGTTTTAATATGCTTTGTGGTTTTATTGATTTGACATTGAAGGCATTGTTTTACATATTGATTCACATCTCTAGTGATGTTTTTCCAATAATAAAATTGACGAATCTTTTTAAGTAGTCTGTTTGTTCCAGGATGTCCTCCGAAAAGAGCTTCATCGTGAAACTTTTTTTAATAAAGATTTTTGTTAATTTTTGTCTGTTATTATGCACACTTTAGGGGTAAGTGCTATTTGTAACTTTGTAATAAGTTGAGTAGCTTTTTGTTTAAAGTTTTCAATGGATACGAGGTTAAAAAAATTTTCATTTAAATTCATTTGAATTTTGTTTATATTTCTACTAATTGCTTCTTTTTCAAGAATTGGAAGAAATTGATCTAGATCGATAGTTCCATTAGCAATTGTATTCTGTATATTAATTCGTGGTGCTAGCACTTGTTTACCATGTTTTAAGTAAAATGTAGGGATACTTTTCTCAGTATCCACTCTGAGTTTAACCCACTTTTTAACGCAATCGAAGCCAATAGTTTCGAAGACTTTAGGCTTTTGTTCGACTACTTTATTTTCTGTGTTTGTTATTTTTTCTTTAGCCTTGGTTTTTGATTGTGCACGTGTAGTTACCAGGAGAACATTGTTTGTTGATGGGATTAATTTAATATCATTAAAGTCAATTCGAGACAGCGCGTCCGCTCCTGAATTGTCCTTTCCTTTAATGTGCTCTATTGTAAAATCATACTCGTCTAATTCCAGGCGAATTCGCGTTAATCTGCTGGATGGATTTTTTAAGGAGTATAAAAAGGTTAATGGTTTATGATCGCTGCGTACTATAAATTTTTTGCCATAGACATATGGTCGAAAGTGATTAATTGCCCATTGTACAGCTATTAATTCTTTTTCTATAGGGGCTTTGTTTGATTCTCCTTTCGAAAATGCACGTGACGCATATGCAACTGGAAGCTGTATACCGTCTTTCTCTTGTGATAGTATTGCTCCACAAGCGATTTTGCTAGCGTCGGTAGTGATATAAAAAGTTTTTTAAAAATCTGGATATTGGAGGATTTGTGGAGACAATAGTGCTGACTTTAAATGTTGAAAAGCTTTCTCACAGTCTTCAGACCATACGAAGGGTTCATTTTTTCTAGTTAGTTTTGATAAATGGACAGAATGAAATGAAAAATTTTGTATTAAACATTTCATAATCAGATAAGTTTTCATGCTTTAAGTGTACATTATTCAAAAACTTATTTTCAGAGTTTGTGTTGATCATTCTGACATAAGGAACATTTTTTGAAATTATGCAGCCGGTAACATACACCCCATCTTGTATTGTTTGACTTGGAATAATCAAATCAGAACCTTCGCTGTTAATTTTTATAGCTCTGAAAACCTCAGCGCGTGCGGGTAGTATGAAAGCGTCATCCTTGAATCTTTCTAGTAGAGGAATATCTATTGGATAATTTAAATTAAATGGTCTTAATGAAAGTAAATTTGAATTTGTATTTTGGCCATATTGAATAGTGACATTGTATGTTTTAAGAAAATCTAAACCCAAAATACCTTGAAAAGGTATGGGAAATGTATCTGAAATTATGTGAAATTTATGAGGAATTAAAAAATTTCTAACTTTTAAATCAATTTGGATTGTCCCTAAAGAATTGATAGTTCCTTGTCCTATTCCAGTTATTTGAATAGTGTTTTGTGTGTCAAATTTAAACGCATTGAGCGAGCTGATTTTAACTAGTGAGACATCCGCTCCAGTGTCCACTAGAAAAGTATTAAGATTTTTATTAGTTGATATATGGATTTCGATAAAACTACTTAAATTCAGATTCAAATGGAATATTGATTTAGTATCCTTTCCGTGTTCTTTTAATTTTAATGCTGACCCCCCATATTTTGGGGGGAACTCTCGTTTCCCGACACTTCCTGCATCATTCTTACTCGCCCCCTATTTTCAAAATGGTTTGATTGATTTCTATTGTTGTTATTCTGGCTACTGCGTCGCCAATTATTATTGTTGTTATTGTTACTAAAATTACTACTCTGACGCCAGCCTTGGCCGCGTCCGCGATTGTTACGGAGTCCGCTATTCCTATAGCTTTGGCTTTGGCGTTTAAGGTTAAATATGGAGGAGTTTGAAGTTGAAGCTTCTGTGCTAGCTTCTACGAATTTAGAAACAACCTCATTAAAAGAAGTGAAGTTTTCAGTTTTAATAATAAGTTTTACTTCATCACTTGTAGCATTTCTGGCAATTGCTTTCGTTGTATTTTGTACTATTAATTTTTGAGCAATATTCTGTGGATAGCCCTCTCGTATGTAGGCTCCGTCTAGTTTTTTCGTTATGTCTTGTATTTCCTCGGCATATGCGGTGGCTGATTTGGTTTAATGTTCATTAGTTTTGAACATAACAATTCAGATGACTCACCTTTTATGGAGGATTTCAATTTATTTGTAATTGCCTGTATGGTGTTTTCGTTTGTTATTAAATTCCTTGCCTGTCCCCTCAGTTTAGTTTTTGTAACCTCAATAGCAATCAACTCATGTGTGTCTTTAATTCTTTCAATCAGCGTTAAAGCATCAAGACAACTCTGCAACTCGTTTTACCATCAAACACTGGTACAATTTTTGTTGCTTTACCTCTGTTCGCGGCATTTTGATAATTTCAATTTCTTCATCTGTTTCTAAATCAGCTTGATCGCTATCATCCGTTTCTACAATTAGCTTATTTACCTCACAGCTTAGGGTAAGAGGCACTTTAATGGCAATATTGTGCTTGTGGAAAACTTTTATTAATTTGTCTCTAAATGTGAAAAAAATTTCGTCCGCCTATTCTCTGTGAACAGTTGAGTACCTATCGTATTGTCTGTGTAGGGTCGCTCTAATATTATTAAACGATTCAATTAAAATTGTTATGTGCTTACTTAAAGTTTCTGTTTTTATTGTCCTTTTTTGATTTAGACATTTATAAGATTGCTTAAATTTAAGTTTGAATGGTTCTAAACTATCTAATATGGTTTCCCATTGCATGTTTATAATTTCCTGATAACATGATTATAAATAAAAATAATTTTTTTTTTTTTTTTTTTTGTTTTTATAAATTTTGGAATTTACAAATGTTGTCACCCATTTTTTCTGCTCACTAGCTGCTACATTACGCTTGTTGATAAAGGTGGGGCTGAAGATGTTTCTTATATTTGTTCTTGATGATAATGATGATAAGATGAAGACACTTCTATTCCCCCATTCCCAATCGTTGGGGGGTGTTGGGCCTCCGGCTTGAGGCACTCGTCACTCTTTATAATGTTAATTAGTAGCGTACTTGTGATTTTTAAATTCTCGGTTGATCGCGAGCAATGCCATTGAGGCTCTTTTTTATTGCTGATTTTATTACTTTAATAATATAAATTATGACGATCACTACTGAAATGATTATTAGTCTGATTTCCGCCAAGTTAATTCCTTCACTTTTATAAGAGTTTCTTCATTGTTTATTTTAGCTTTTTCCGTGCTCAGTGCTTTAATTATTTCGTTTTGGTTTTCTTCTTCTACCGTTTTTCCTACTTCATACCCGGCGAAGATTAAGGGTATAGTAGATAGAATTTTTTTCAACCACGACATTTTATAAGTTGTTCGCTTTAAATATTCACTAAAAAATTGTTTTTTTTTTTTTTTTCACTTCAGTTTGTAAGTTTTTCACTTTATATATTCACTTAAAAAAAACTTTATTTGTTTTCACTTCAGTTTATAAGTTTTTCGGACTTCGAGTCCTGTCACGGTCGCCATGTTGAACCCTTTAAATAATACACTAGTTCAGTTCAGTGGTTAATTTAAGACTGTTTATTTAATTATGATTTCTGTTATACGAAAGGTAAGGAAAATACATAATCATGAATCACTAGTTCACTTCAAGCGCAACTTGAGATAGGTGACTAAACGCTGGTAACTCAAGTGCCTTGGAATGTTGTAAGTATGCTTAATCAGCTTAACAATTTGGTAATATCAAAATGTCAAGTGATGCATGTTTAGGTTATTGACTTGTTTAGGTTATTGACTGTATTTTCCCTACACCTCCCTTTTTTAAAGAGAAAGCTCTTATAGAGATCGCTGATCAGACGATGTCGATAAAAGCTTTCTTTTACTTTCACAATAATATAATTATAATTTATTAAGTTTAATATATTTATGTATAAAAATTTATGAAAATAATTTACGAAAATTAATGATTTTACAAATTATTATAATTGGAGTAATAATATAATTTAATAATAACTTATAATCTAAATTATATTGGAAGACATTTATAAAAAGTTGTTACCAAAATAAATGTAGTACATTCAATATATTGTTGTACTGACTGATAAATTTAATTTTAAAGTATTCAAAACTAGTCTATGTATTAAATATAAAAATATGTATATATATTTATATATATATGGAGTTATTGAGATGTATTGTAAGACAATTTTATATTTTGTTTGTTAATTTTTTGTTTCTTTCCTCTTAATTCAATAATAACATTATTTTTATTGTCAATATCTATTACTTTAAATGGTCCCTTGTAAACGGGTTTTAATTTGTGTGCTGTGTGATTTTTGATAAATATTTCTTGACCTATGGTAATGTTTGTATTGTTGGTGTTTTGGTTATGTAATTGTTTTTGATTATGTTTTGCTTTATTAATTAAGTTTTGTGCTCTTTTTAAAGCGGTTTGTAGTCGGAATTTAACTTCTTTTGAATAATTTTCAAAATTATATATATTATCTACTGTTTCAAAAGGTATTAGTGGGTTGTGGTTTGGAACGTTTGGGAAAATTAATTCGAATGGACAATATCCATGTACTGTGGAGGGTGTTGTGTTAAAAGTATATGTGAAATACTTAACCCATTCATCCCAATCGTTTCTGGATGCGTGAATGTATGAACGAATGTATTCATTAAATGTGCGGTGTGATCTTTCAACTGTTCCTAGTGTTTGATGGTGGTGAGGCGCAGATGTTGCTTTTTGTATGTTTAAAAGTGTTAGGAGTTCTGAAAGGATTTGATTATTGTATTCAGTACCCATATCACTTAGTATTTTATTCATTGGTCCATAAATTAAAATAAAATGTTCTATTATGGCTTTTGCCACTGTATTGGCGGATTTGTTAGCTACTGGTATTGCTACGAGATTTTTGGTCAGATCGCATATTAAAGTGATGATATATTGATTTCCTTTTTCTGATATTGGAAGAGGTCCTACAGTATCTATTATTACCGTTTGAAAAGGTTTCTGAGGTGTTGGGGTAATAATCATATCTGTTTTAATATGCTTTGTGGTTTTATTGATTTGACATTGAAGGCATTGTTTTACATATTGATTCACATCTCTAGTGATGTTTTTCCAATAATAAAATTGACGAATCTTTTTAAGTAGCCTGTTTGTTCCAGGATGTCCTCCGAAAAGAGCTTCATCGTGAAACTTTTTTTAATAAAGATTTTTGTTCATTTTTGTTTGTTATTATGCACACTTTAGGGGTAAGTGCTATTTGTAACTTTGTAATAAGTTGAGTAGCTTTTTGTTTAAAGTTTTCAATGGATACGAGGTTAAAAAAATTTTCATTTAAATTCATTTGAATTTTGTTTATATTTCTACTAATTGCCTCTTTTTCAAGAATTGGAAGAAATTGATCTAGATCGATAGTTCCATTAGCAATTGTATTCTGTATATTAATTCGTGGTGCTAGCACTTGTTTACCATGTTTTAAGTAAAATGTAGGGATACTTTTCTCAGTATCCACTCTGAGTTTAACCCACTTTTTAACGCAATCGAAGCCAATAGTTTCGAAGACTTTAGGCTTTTGTTCGACTACTTTATTTTCTGTGTTTGTTATTTTTTCTTTAGCCTTGGTTTTTGATTGTGCACGTGTAGTTACCAGGAGAACATTGTTTGTTGATGGGATTAATTTAATATCATTAAAGTCAATTCGAGACAGCGCGTCCGCTCCTGAATTGTCCTTTCCTTTAATGTGCTCTATTGTAAAATCATACTCGTCTAATTCCAGGCGAATTCGCGTTAATCTGCTGGATGGATTTTTTAAGGAGTATAAAAAGGTTAATGGTTTATGATCGCTGCGTACTATAAATTTTTTGCCATAGACATATGGTCGAAAGTGATTAATTGCCCATTGTACAGCTATTAATTATTTTTCTATAGGGGCTTTGTTTGATTCTCCTTTCGAAAATGCACGTGACGCATATGCAACTGGAAGCTGTATACCGTCTTTCTCTTGTGATAGTATTGCTCCACAAGCGATTTTGCTAGCGTCGGTAGTGATATAAAAAGTTTTTTAAAAATCTGGATATTGGAGGATTTGTGGAGACAATAGTGCTGACTTTAAATGTTGAAAAGCTTTCTCACAGTCTTCAGACCATACGAAGGGTTCATTTTTTCTAGTTAGTTTTGATAAATGGACAGAATGAAATGAAAAATTTTGTATTAAACATTTCATAATCAGATAAGTTTTCATGCTTTAAGTGTACATTATTCAAAAACTTATTTTCAGAGTTTGTGTTGATCATTCTGACATAAGGAAAATTTTTTGAAATTATGCAGCCGGTAACATACACCCCATCTTGTATTGTTTGACTTAGAATAATCAAATCAGAACCTTCGCTGTTAATTTTTATAGCTCTGAAAACCTCAGCGCGTGCGGGTAGTATGAAAGCGTCATCCTTGAATCTTTCTAGTAGAGGAATATCTATTGGATAATTTAATTTAAATGGTCTTAATGAAAGTAAATTTGAATTTGTATTTTGGCCATATTGAATAGTGACATTGTATGTTTTAAGAAAATCTAAACCCAAAATACCTTGAAAAGGTATGGGAAATGTATCTGAAATTATGTGAAATTTATGAGGAATTAAAAAATTTCTAACTTTTAAATCAATTTGGATTGTCCCAAAAGAATTGATAGTTCCTTGTCCTATTCCAGTTATTTGAATAGTGTTTTGTGTGTCAAATTTAAACGCATTGAGCGAGCTGATTTTAACTAGTGAGACATCCGCTCCAGTGTCCACTAGAAAAGTATTAAGATTTTTATTAGTTGATATATGGATTTCGATAAAACTACTTAAATTCAGATTCAAATGGAATATTGATTTAGTATCCTTTCCGTGTTCTTTTAATTTTAATGCTGACCCCCCATATTTTGGGGGGAACTCTCGTTTCCCGACACTTCCTGCATCATTCTTACTCGCCCCCTATTTTCAAAATGGTTTGATTGATTTCTATTGTTGTTATTCTGGCTACTGCGTCGCCAATTATTATTGTTGTTATTGTTACTAAAATTACTACTCTGACGCCAGCCTTGGCCGCGTCCGCGATTGTTACGGAGTCCGCTATTCCTATAGCTTTGGCTTTGGCGTTTAAGGTTAAATATGGAGGAGTTTGAAGTTGAAGCTTCTGTGCTAGCTTCTACGAATTTAGAAACAACCTCATTAAAAGAAGTGAAGTTTTCAGTTTTAATAATAAGTTTTACTTCATCACTTGTAGCATTTCTGGCAATTGCTTTCGTTGTATTTTGTACTATTAATTTTTGAGCAATATTCTGTGGATAGCCCTCTCGTATGTAGGCTCCGTCTAGTTTTTTCGTTATGTCTTGTATTTCCTCGGCATATGCGGTGGCTGATTTGGTTTAATGTTCATTAGTTTTGAACATAACAATTCAGATGACTCACCTTTTATGGAGGATTTCAATTTATTTGTAATTGCCTGTATGGTGTTTTCGTTTGTTATTAAATCCCTTGCCTGTCCCCTCAGTTTAGTTTTTATAACCTCAATAGCAATCAACTCATGTGTGTCTTTAATTCTTTCAATCAGCGTTAAAGCATCAAGACAACTCTGCAACTCGTTTTACCATCAAACACTGGTACAATTTTTGTTGCTTTATCTAAAATATCGTCCTCTGTTCGCGGCATTTTGATAATTTCAATTTCTTCATCTGTTTCTAAATCAGCTTGATCGCTATCATCCGTTTCTACAATTAGCTTATTTACCTCACAGCTTAGGGTAAGAGGCACTTTAATGGCAATATTGTGCTTGTGGAAAACTTTTATTAATTTGTCTCTAAATGTGAAAAAAATTTCGTCCGCCTATTCTCTGTGAACAGTTGAGTACCTATCGTATTGTCTGTGTAGGGTCGCTCTAATATTATTAAACGATTCAATTAAAATTGTTATGTGCTTACTTAAAGTTTCTGTTTTTATTGTCCTTTTTTGATTTAGACATTTATAAGATTGCTTAAATTTAAGTTTGAATGGTTCTAAACTATCTAATATGGTTTCCCATTGCATGTTTATAATTTCCTGATAACATGATTATAAATAAAAATAATTTTTTTTTTTTTTTTTTTTTGTTTTTATAAATTTTGGAATTTACAAATGTTGTCACCCATTTTTTCTGCTCACTAGCTGCTACATTACGCTTGTTGATAAAGGTGGGGCTGAAGATGTTTCTTATATTTGTTCTTGATGATAATGATGATAAGATGAAGACACTTCTATTCCCCCATTCCCAATCGTTGGGGGGTGTTGGGCCTCCGGCTTGAGGCACTCGTCACTCTTTATAATGTTAATTAGTAGCGTACTTGTGATTTTTAAATTCTCGGTTGATCGCGAGCAATGCCATTGAGGCTCTTTTTTATTGCTGATTTTATTACTTTAATAATATAAATTATGACGATCACTACTGAAATGATTATTAGTCTGATTTCCGCCAAGTTAATTCCTTCACTTTTATAAGAGTTTCTTCATCGTTTATTTTAGCTTTTTCCGTGCTCAGTGCTTTAATTATTTCGTTTTGGTTTTCTTCTTCTACCGTTTTTCCTACTTCATACCCGGCGAAGATTAAGGGTATAGTAGATAGAATTTTTTTCAACCACGACATTTTATAAGTTGTTCGCTTTAAATATTCATTAAAAAATTGTTTTTTTTTTTTTTTTTTCACTTCAGTTTGTAAGTTTTTCACTTTATATATTCACTTAAAAAAAACTTTATTTGTTTTCACTTCAGTTTATAAGTTTTTCGGACTTCGAGTCCTGTCACGGTCGCCATGTTGAACCCTTTAAATAATACACTAGTTCAGTTCAGTGGTTAATTTAAGACTGTTTATTTAATTATGATTTCTGTTATACGAAAGGTAAGGAAAATACATAATCATGAATCACTAGTTCACTTCAAGCGCAACTTGAGATAGGTGACTAAACGCTGGTAACTCAAGTGCCTTGGAATGTTGTAAGTATGCTTAATCAGCTTAACAATTTGGTAATATCAAAATGTCAAGTGATGCATGTTTAGGTTATTGACTTGTTTAGGTTATTGACTGTATTTTCCCTACACCTCCCTTTTTTAAAGAGAAAGCTCTTATAGAGATCGCTGATCAGACGATGTCGATAAAAGCTTTCTTTTACTTTCACAATAATATAATTATAATTTATTAAGTTTAATATATTTATGTATAAAAATTTATGAAAATAATTTACGAAAATTAATGATTTTACAAATTATTATAATTGGAGTAATAATATAATTTAATAATAACTTATAATCTAAATTATATTGGAAGACATTTATAAAAAGTTGTTACCAAAATAAATGTAGTACATTCAATATATTGTTGTACTGACTGATAAATTTAATTTTAAAGTATTCAAAACTAGTCTATGTATTAAATATAAAAATATGTATATATATTTATATATATATGGAGTTATTGAGATGTATTGTAAGACAATTTTATATTTTGTTTGTTAATTTTTTGTTTCTTTCCTCTTAATTCAATAATAACATTATTTTTATTGTCAATATCTATTACTTTAAATGGTCCCTTGTAAACGGGTTTTAATTTGTGTGCTGTGTGATTTTTGATAAATATTTCTTGACCTATGGTAATGTTTGTATTGTTGGTGTTTTGGTCATGTAATTGTTTTTGATTATGTTTTGCTTTATTAATTAAGTTTTGTGCTCTTTTTAAAGCGGTTTGTAGTCGGAATTTAACTTCTTTTGAATAATTTTCAAAATTATATATATTATCTACTGTTTCAAAAGGTATTAGTGGGTTGTGGTTTGGAACGTTTGGGAAAATTAATTCGAATGGACAATATCCATGTACATTAAAAGTATATGTGAAATACTTAACCCATTCATCCCAATCGTTTCTGGATGCGTGAATGTATGAACGAATGTATTCATTAAATGTGCGGTGTGATCTTTCAACTGTTCCTAGTGTTTGATGGTGGTGAGGCGCAGATGTTGCTTTTTGTATGTTTAAAAGTGTTAGGAGTTCTGAAAGGATTTGATTATTGTATTCAGTACCCATATCACTTAGTATTTTATTCATTGGTCCATAAATTAAAATAAAATGTTCTATTATGGCTTTTGCCACTGTATTGGCGGATTTGTTAGCTACTGGTATTGCTACGAGATTTTTGGTCAGATCGCATATTAAAGTGATGATATATTGATTTCCTTTTTCTGATATTGGAAGAGGTCCTACAGTATCTATTATTACCGTTTGAAAAGGTTTCTGAGGTGTTGGGGTAATAATCATATCTGTTTTAATATGCTTTGTGGTTTTATTGATTTGACATTGAAGGCATTGTTTTACATATTGATTCACATCTCTAGTGATGTTTTTCCAATAATAAAATTGACGAATCTTTTTAAGTAGCCTGTTTGTTCCAGGATGTCCTCCGAAAAGAGCTTCATCGTGAAACTTTTTTTAATAAAGATTTTTGTTCATTTTTGTTTGTTATTATGCACACTTTAGGGGTAAGTGCTATTTGTAACTTTGTAATAAGTTGAGTAGCTTTTTGTTTAAAGTTTTCAATGGATACGAGGTTAAAAAAATTTTCATTTAAATTCATTTGAATTTTGTTTATATTTCTACTAATTGCTTCTTTTTCAAGAATTGGAAGAAATTGATCTAGATCGATAGTTCCATTAGCAATTGTATTCTGTATATTAATTCGTGGTGCTAGCACTTGTTTACCATGTTTTAAGTAAAATGTAGGGATACTTTTCTCAGTATCCACTCTGAGTTTAACCCACTTTTTAACGCAATCGAAGCCAATAGTTTCGAAGACTTTAGGCTTTTGTTCGACTACTTTATTTTCTGTGTTTGTTATTTTTTCTTTAGCCTTGGTTTTTGATTGTGCACGTGTAGTTACCAGGAGAACATTGTTTGTTGATGGGATTAATTTAATATCATTAAAGTCAATTCGAGACAGCGCGTCCGCTCCTGAATTGTCCTTTCCTTTAATGTGCTCTATTGTAAAATCATACTCGTCTAATTCCAGGCGAATTCGCGTTAATCTGCTGGATGGATTTTTTAAGGAGTATAAAAAGGTTAATGGTTTATGATCGCTGCGTACTATAAATTTTTTGCCATAGACATATGGTCGAAAGTGATTAATTGCCCATTGTACAGCTATTAATTATTTTTCTATAGGGGCTTTGTTTGATTCTCCTTTCGAAAATGCACGTGACGCATATGCAACTGGAAGCTGTATACCGTCTTTCTCTTGTGATAGTATTGCTCCACAAGCGATTTTGCTAGCGTCGGTAGTGATATAAAAAGTTTTTTAAAAATCTGGATATTGGAGGATTTGTGGAGACAATAGTGCTGACTTTAAATGTTGAAAAGCTTTCTCACAGTCTTCAGACCATACGAAGGGTTCATTTTTTCTAGTTAGTTTTGATAAATGGACAGAATGAAATGAAAAATTTTGTATTAAACATTTCATAATCAGATAAGTTTTCATGCTTTAAGTGTACATTATTCAAAAACTTATTTTCAGAGTTTGTGTTGATCATTCTGACATAAGGAAAATTTTTTGAAATTATGCAGCCGGTAACATACACCCCATCTTGTATTGTTTGACTTAGAATAATCAAATCAGAACCTTCGCTGTTAATTTTTATAGCTCTGAAAACCTCAGCGCGTGCGGGTAGTATGAAAGCGTCATCCTTGAATCTTTCTAGTAGAGGAATATCTATTGGATAATTTAATTTAAATGGTCTTAATGAAAGTAAATTTGAATTTGTATTTTGGCCATATTGAATAGTGACATTGTATGTTTTAAGAAAATCTAAACCCAAAATACCTTGAAAAGGTATGGGAAATGTATCTGAAATTATGTGAAATTTATGAGGAATTAAAAAATTTCTAACTTTTAAATCAATTTGGATTGTCCCAAAAGAATTGATAGTTCCTTGTCCTATTCCAGTTATTTGAATAGTGTTTTGTGTGTCAAATTTAAACGCATTGAGCGAGCTGATTTTAACTAGTGAGACATCCGCTCCAGTGTCCACTAGAAAAGTATTAAGATTTTTATTAGTTGATATATGGATTTCGATAAAACTACTTAAATTCAGATTCAAATGGAATATTGATTTAGTATCCTTTCCGTGTTCTTTTAATTTTAATGCTGACCCCCCATATTTTGGGGGGAACTCTCGTTTCCCGACACTTCCTGCATCATTCTTACTCGCCCCCTATTTTCAAAATGGTTTGATTGATTTCTATTGTTGTTATTCTGGCTACTGCGTCGCCAATTATTATTGTTGTTATTGTTACTAAAATTACTACTCTGACGCCAGCCTTGGCCGCGTCCGCGATTGTTACGGAGTCCGCTATTCCTATAGCTTTGGCTTTGGCGTTTAAGGTTAAATATGGAGGAGTTTGAAGTTGAAGCTTCTGTGCTAGCTTCTACGAATTTAGAAACAACCTCATTAAAAGAAGTGAAGTTTTCAGTTTTAATAATAAGTTTTACTTCATCACTTGTAGCATTTCTGGCAATTGCTTTCGTTGTATTTTGTACTATTAATTTTTGAGCAATATTCTGTGGATAGCCCTCTCGTATGTAGGCTCCGTCTAGTTTTTTCGTTATGTCTTGTATTTCCTCGGCATATGCGGTGGCTGATTTGGTTTAATGTTCATTAGTTTTGAACATAACAATTCAGATGACTCACCTTTTATGGAGGATTTCAATTTATTTGTAATTGCCTGTATGGTGTTTTCGTTTGTTATTAAATCCCTTGCCTGTCCCCTCAGTTTAGTTTTTATAACCTCAATAGCAATCAACTCATGTGTGTCTTTAATTCTTTCAATCAGCGTTAAAGCATCAAGACAACTCTGCAACTCGTTTTACCATCAAACACTGGTACAATTTTTGTTGCTTTATCTAAAATATCGTCCTCTGTTCGCGGCATTTTGATAATTTCAATTTCTTCATCTGTTTCTAAATCAGCTTGATCGCTATCATCCGTTTCTACAATTAGCTTATTTACCTCACAGCTTAGGGTAAGAGGCACTTTAATGGCAATATTGTGCTTGTGGAAAACTTTTATTAATTTGTCTCTAAATGTGAAAAAAATTTCGTCCGCCTATTCTCTGTGAACAGTTGAGTACCTATCGTATTGTCTGTGTAGGGTCGCTCTAATATTATTAAACGATTCAATTAAAATTGTTATGTGCTTACTTAAAGTTTCTGTTTTTATTGTCCTTTTTTGATTTAGACATTTATAAGATTGCTTAAATTTAAGTTTGAATGGTTCTAAACTATCTAATATGGTTTCCCATTGCATGTTTATAATTTCCTGATAACATGATTATAAATAAAAATAATTTTTTTTTTTTTTTTTTTTTGTTTTTATAAATTTTGGAATTTACAAATGTTGTCACCCATTTTTTCTGCTCACTAGCTGCTACATTACGCTTGTTGATAAAGGTGGGGCTGAAGATGTTTCTTATATTTGTTCTTGATGATAATGATGATAAGATGAAGACACTTCTATTCCCCCATTCCCAATCGTTGGGGGGTGTTGGGCCTCCGGCTTGAGGCACTCGTCACTCTTTATAATGTTAATTAGTAGCGTACTTGTGATTTTTAAATTCTCGGTTGATCGCGAGCAATGCCATTGAGGCTCTTTTTTATTGCTGATTTTATTACTTTAATAATATAAATTATGACGATCACTACTGAAATGATTATTAGTCTGATTTCCGCCAAGTTAATTCCTTCACTTTTATAAGAGTTTCTTCATCGTTTATTTTAGCTTTTTCCGTGCTCAGTGCTTTAATTATTTCGTTTTGGTTTTCTTCTTCTACCGTTTTTCCTACTTCATACCCGGCGAAGATTAAGGGTATAGTAGATAGAATTTTTTTCAACCACGACATTTTATAAGTTGTTCGCTTTAAATATTCATTAAAAAATTGTTTTTTTTTTTTTTTTTTCACTTCAGTTTGTAAGTTTTTCACTTTATATATTCACTTAAAAAAAACTTTATTTGTTTTCACTTCAGTTTATAAGTTTTTCGGACTTCGAGTCCTGTCACGGTCGCCATGTTGAACCCTTTAAATAATACACTAGTTCAGTTCAGTGGTTAATTTAAGACTGTTTATTTAATTATGATTTCTGTTATACGAAAGGTAAGGAAAATACATAATCATGAATCACTAGTTCACTTCAAGCGCAACTTGAGATAGGTGACTAAACGCTGGTAACTCAAGTGCCTTGGAATGTTGTAAGTATGCTTAATCAGCTTAACAATTTGGTAATATCAAAATGTCAAGTGATGCATGTTTAGGTTATTGACTTGTTTAGGTTATTGACTGTATTTTCCCTACATCAGCACAAGCTATTTCCACCACAGAAACTCTCGCAATTACATTCCGCAAGGTGGATTTAATATTAGCAAGCTCAGCAGAGACTTCCCCAATACTCTCTTATAGAGTTCAGCTTAGTCTGTAAATATGGGTCCATGAGCGAAGGTCATCTGGACGCGAGTTGATGGCGCCAAGCGGGCTCACCGGTGTTGCAAGTTTTCTAGTTGTTGTAGCTGTACAATAACTGTACAACAACAACAACATAGGCAAAACAAAGTGCAGCTACAGCACACGGCAACGCACGCTTGTTGACCTACTTTTATTTATTATTAAGTTTGTTATTTTCATTTTATATATTGTGAATTTTGCATGTTTTTTAATTGTTTACATTATTAATACCAAATAAGCAACATCTATCATGAATTTAGGTTTTGTCATTTATTGAAGTTAATGTTAAGTAATCAATATTTAGTTTTGTTTAACTAAGCAATATGTTTTATATTTAAGCAGGTACAAGCAAATAATAAAGTTAGTTATTTATTTTACACTAATCATCAAGTGTCTTTTTAACTCTCTACATAAACAATTCAGGTTCAAGTGCCTGTGTTTGTTAAGTGTTCAATCCAGAGCAATCCAAGTTCAAATGCTTGTGTTTGCGCCACTGGAACGAAACATTTTGATGACCCCGACGTGATCGGAAGGATAACTGGTTCAAGTGCCAAGTATTCATCAATCCATTGATCACTTATCACACAGGCGTGATTCATTTTGGTGACCCCGACGTGATCGGAAGGATAACTGGTTCAAGTGCCAAGTATTCATCAATCCATTGATCACTCATCACACAGGCGTGATTCATTTTGGTGACCCCGAATATTAAGGATACGTTATCCTTCGACACCTTCAACAAGAGTACACGCCACATCGATCAACACCTTTAAGGGTGCCACAAGGACACGCCACAGCGACCGACGCATTCAAGGGTGCCACAAGGACACGCCACAGCGACCGCCGCAATCAAGGGTGCCACAAGGACACGCTACAGCAACCGCCGCATTCAAGGGTGCCACAAGGACACGCCACAGCGACCGCCGCAATCAAGGGTGCCACAAGGACACGCCACATCGACCGCCGCATCCAAGGGTGCCACAAGGACACGCCACAGCGACCGCCGCAAACAAGGGTGCCACAAGGACACGCCACAGCGACCGCCGCATTCAAGAGTGCCACAAGGACACGCCACAGCGACCGCCGCAATCAAGAGTGCCACATGGACACGCCACAGCGACCGCCGCATTCAAGGGTGCCACAAGGACACGCCACAGCGACCGCCGCAATCAAGGGTGCCACAAGGACACGTCACATCGATCGCCGCAATCAAGGGTGCCACAAGGACACACCACATCGATCGCCGCAATCAAGAGTGCAACAAGGACACGTCACATCAATCGCCGCAATCAAGGGTGCCACAAGGACACACCACATCGATCGCCGCAATCAAGAGTGCCACATGGACACGCCACAGCGACCGCCGCAATCAAGGGTGCCACAAGGACACGCCACAGCGACCGTCGCAAACAAGGGTGCCACAAGGACACGCCACAGCGACCGCCGCAAACAAGGGTGCCACAAGGACACGCCACAGCGACCGCCGCATTCAAGAGTGTCACAAGGACACGCCACAGCGACCGCCGCAATCAAGGGTGCCACAAGGACACGTCACATCGATCGCCGCAATCAAGAGTGCCACAAGGACACGTCACATCAATCGCCGCAATCAAGGGTGCCACAAGGACACACCACATCGATCGCCGCAATCAAGAGTGCCACATGGACACGCCACAGCGACCGCCGCAATCAAGGGTGCCACAAGGACACGCCACAGCGACCGCCGCATTCAAGAGTGTCACATGGACACGCCACAGCGACCACCGCATTCAAGGGTGCCACAAGGACACGCCACAGCGACCGCCGCAATCAAGGGTGCCACAAGGACACACCACATCGATCGCCGCAATCAAGAGTGCCACATGGACACGCCACAGCGACCGCCGCATTCAAGGGTGCCACAAGGACACGCCACAGCGACCGCCGCAATCAAAAGTGCCACAAGGACACGCCACAGCGATCGTCGCAATCAAAAGTACGACTAAAGTGCCACAAGAGGCACACTACAGCAAAAAATGTCAACATTCAACGCGTTCTTGGAATTACAAATCAAGACTGGCGACGAAATACAGCGGATTGTAACAAATTTCAAAAAGGATTCGGTTGGAAGAAAGTCGAACGCCGCATATTACAAAGAGCGGTTGCGTCAGCTCAACTTAGTTTGGGATGAATATGAAAAACGAGACAGCGAGTTGAGATGCAAGATCGACCAGCCAATGAATCACGAGTATTTCACAGATGACTATGATAAAATACGTAAAATAGCTGAATACCACAACGAGCTATTCAACACGGAAATCATACGATCTGAATCACAAGAGGCATCAGGACTAAATACTGGTGCTAACAAACCTGGACCCAACCATGGGGCTGGTACAAAATCAGAGCAACACCAACATGATACGACAACTACTCAACATCAAGGCCTAATTCGAAAGATTGCAGCACGCATGACAGCTTTACGGCGATTGCTCAATTCACTAGCAGCTGCACAAGAAGAGGAGACATCTCAATTCTACAAGGTCAATATCAGCACCATAAATAAATTATGGAATCAACTTGAAGGCCTTCAGGATGAAGCATTGGAAAAACTGGAGGACCAAGCACCATTAGGTTTCGATCAAACTGAATTCAACGAATTAGGAGATATGGTGAGGCAACAACTGGTCAAACTTCCATTAAGGAAGATCAGCTTCAATCAAGAAACACATCATTATCAACTTCAGGAAGATATCATCCTGCACAGACTACACTACCATTGCCAAAGGTGATAATTCCGAATTTCAACGGCGATTACCTAAAATGGCAGGAGTTCTACAATATATTTAATCAAATGATAGACAAAGAACCATTACCACTAGTCCAAAAAATGTGGTATCTAAAATCAAATGTTTCGGGAGAAGCCGCAAAGCTCATCTGTCATTTGACACTGACTGAAGAAAACTACAATGCAGCCTGGACGCTGTTGCAAGATCGATATAACAACAAACGAATCCAGGTCCAAAAATTACTAGAGCAACCTCTCGGTACATCAAAAGCTGGTTCGGTAAAAAATCTACATGACACAACAAGAGAATGTTTGTTAGCTTTAAATAATCTCGGAGTGGAAACAACTTTCTGGGACCCACTCCTGTTGCACATACTGATTAAAAAATTAGATAGAGCAATGCACATTAGATTCGAGCAATCATTAGCAAGACCAAAGGAGCTATTGAAAATCAATGAATTTTTGTCATTTTTGGAACTACAATTCCAATCAATGGAGTCGATCGGTTCCAAAGATAAATCGTCATGTACACAGGCAAGGACTAGATCATTCACTACAGTTGCGACTACACAAAGGAATATAAATACTTGCAGATTATGCAACATCAGCTATCATCCATTGTATTTCTGCAAAAAATTTCTGCAATTTTCTACACCAGAGAGACTGAATTGGGTGCAAAAAAATAAACTTTGTGTCAACTGTTTCAAGCTAGATCATACAGCAAAGAACTGCCCATCACGAACCTGCACTAAGTGTGACAAGAAACACAATTCACTGGTGCATCTAGAAGGAAGAAGCGATGTCTCAAATGCAACAAAGGCAACTGATTCAAGAATAGCAGTCACATCAGCTGCAGCCAACACGATGCCAGCACGTAAAGGTTATGTCTTACTAGCAACAGCGAAAATAAAAATAACTGCGGCTAATGGAAGATCAGGTGAATTTAGAGCAATTTTAGACTCTGGTTCACAAATAAACATTATCTCTGAGCGACTCATCAGAAGGTTGTCCATCATTCCAAACGACGCATCGCTCTGCATTGAGGGCATCGGAAAAGCAAAAAGCAGAGCCACACAACGGGTCAATGTCATGCTGCAATCTTTGGACAACAATTTTTCAACTCATTTGGAGGCATTCGTACTTCCAAACATCATTCCTTATCAACCAAACAATAATCTTCATATTTCTAAATGGCCAATTCCTACCAACATTCAACTAGCGGATCCAGAATTTCATCAACCAGGAAAAATTGATATTCTGCTTGGTGCCGAGTTCTATTTCAAGCTAATATCCTCAGGACAAATCACGCTGTCACCTGGCCTCCCAGTCCTACAAAATACAGTTCTTGGTTGGATCGTTAGTGGAAAGATTGGTAACAACTTTGAATCATCGGACACATTGACTTGTGCTGTTGGTGGTCAAGATACCAGTGATATATATTTCTCATTGGAGGAAATGGTGGAGCAGCTGTGGAAAATCGATAAAGTAGAATCAAATGAAAAGGGCTTATCCCCGACGGAGCAGCGATGCGAGGCACACTTTACTCAAAATGTTCGCATCAATGAAGAAAATCGTTTTGTCGTTAGACTACCGTTTCTTCAAACTACATCAGCCTTGGGAGAATCGAAGGAAATGACTTACAACAGATTCTTAAGCCTAGAACGTCGACTTCTCAAAAATGATATGGTTCGAAAACAGTATGTCCAATTCATCGAAGAGTACAAGCGATTGGGGCATATGAAGGAAGTTAATCTTGATTCTGTACTGACGCCTAATTATTTCATCCCTCATCATTGTGTACTAAAGCCAGACAGCACAACAACCAAACTAAGAGTGGTATTTGATGCATCAGCCAAAACTTCGTCTGGCTATTCCTTAAATGATTTAATGTTCACAGGTCCAACAGTCCAAAGTGAATTATTCCCCATACTTCTTCGCTTTCGTTGGTCACGCTTTGTTTTTACTACGGACATTGAAAAAATGTATAGACAAATTTATAGACAAATACCAAATAATTATGTGGAGAACTCATCCAACGACACCTGTAAGCTACTACCAACTCAACACGGTTACCTATGGGGCTCGAGCAGCACCATATCTTGCCACAAAATGCTTGCAACGCCTAATTATGTGGAGAGCTCATCCAACGACACCTGTAAGCTACTACCAACTCAACACGGTTACCTATGGGACTCGAGCAGCACCATATCTTGCCACAAAATGCTTGCAACGCATCGCAAACGAAAATATTAATAGTTTTCCACTAGGATCTCAGATTTTGCAAGAAAATTCCTACGTTGATGATGGGATTGGTGGATCAGACAGTTTGATAACAGCTATCGAAGCTCAACAGCAGCTCATACACATCTTGAAAAAGCATGGTTTCAATTTGCGCAAATGGTGTGCAAATCATCCAGCGCTCCTTCAGAACATTCCTCAAGATGACCAGGAAATAAAATTAGATTTCAACAATACTAACAACGATTCAATTAAGACACTTGGATTATTATGGCTACCAAAAACTGACCAATTTTGTTTTAAAGTAAGACTGGATCCAGTAAAGGTTGTCACAAAACGAGCGATCACATCTGATTTAGCTAGGCTGTTTGATCCATTGGGAATCGTTGCTCCAGTTATAGTAACTGGATGTTTGTTCAGGAACGTTTCAAACATTTTTCGAGTTATACCAATTCCTACAACAATCAACAATACTTTGATAGCTATTAAGGCAGATACCGAACTTATGGCCACAAACCTTCACAGGGACCATTACTTTCCGATGAGTTTCACTGAACTCGAAGCATGCCTTGTAATAACTGCATCAACTTATCTTTGTTCAAATAAACAATCAATGTTTAACAAGGGATCAAATGCCTTCTCTTGCGAATTCAATTTGTTAAACAATAGAACATCGGCAGATTGAAAACTCACAAATTTACATGATGATTTCGTATGGACTCAACTGAACCACAAAAATCAATGGATCTACGGGACTAAGGAAACTACTCAAATGAGCGCTGTATGCGGAACCAATGCTTTTCAAATAAAAAAAGAGGGATCTGGACTACTGTCACTAGATCCAGAGTGCATAATAAAACATAACGTCATAACCATTCAAGGACATTTTGTCATCAAAAGCACCATTCATTAATCTTAAGCAAAACATTGCAATCTAACAGCAGTCGCGTTTCCCAGTGAAATCAGGAAGATCTTCAACTCTTCTCACGATTCTACAGCAAAAATCCTGGAACAACTTACAGCTCTACAAAATGTCTTGAAGTCAGGAAAGAGTTCAGAGCTTCCAGAACTGTCGCTGTCTACCAACATTCATCATTACGCAATCAGCTATACAGCCCTTATTATATCAATTATAATAGCAAGCTGTATTATCTGGCAAATAAAAACTGGTGCGTTTAAAAAGGAACAACCCATCATCATAAAGCCAATACCAAGGCCAAGACGACACCTGTCCGAATCTGTATAGTTGAATGCGAGCATTATCATATATATGTATATATCTCATATATATATCATATATATATATATAGCATATATGCTAGTAAAACAATACAAAAACACGATCTAAACAAGCCTGTCATTGAGAAAGTACTCAAAGCCATACATTGGGCTATCAACTGTACGGTAGAAAATTCATGGTAATAACAGATCATCGTCCATTGGTATCTTTATTCTCACATACAAACCAATCAACCAAAATGACTCGAACACGACTTGACTTAGCAGACTATGACTACGAAGTTATATACAAACAAGGAAAAATTAATACGAATGCAGATGCACTTTCGAGAATAAGAAATAATTGAATTATTTAACTGAATTATTAAAAAGCCATGATTCCTCAATCAAAAGCTGAAACAGTTAAATAACGCTGGCGATTACTCGGGGTATGTCCACAACAGGACTAGAAAGTGAACAGAGGGAGAATTACACGACTCAGAAGTTTGATAAACTTCACATGTGGGAGTGCACATCCATTTTACATGTCAAAAACATAAAAAGGCTAAATTTTTATTTTTCAAATTCCAAAGCAAATTTAATTTCAACTCGGCCATTAGCCAAGGCAATTGTAGATATAGTTGATAACAAAGTAACGGTGTTATGCAGTAACGATCTTACAAAACTAGTTTTGACTATGGAAAAACTCATAACTACCATGAATAAGTACAATATTAAGGAATTAGCAAAGGAATGCAAATAAATGAAGTAAAACATATATATGAAAAAGCATTCGAGAAATGCAAAAGGCCTAACTTGAAGATATTAATATATAAACCATCCCAGAGGATAACAGATGATATAGTCAAATTTAAACTTATACAAGAATTTCACAATTCAACGCATGGAGGACACCTAGGCGTCAGAAAAACTTGTTTAAAATTAAGGCAACGTTATACTTGGAAAAACATGAATCGAATGATAAAAACTTTCATAAGAAACTTAAATAAACAATCCAAGTGTACTAAAGAAAAACAACACACCAGGCGATAGTTTTCAAGTAATTGAAATTGACACGGCTGGACCATTTCGTTCGTCAAACGGCTATAGGTACATTCTAACCATGCAATGCGAGTTAACTTAATACATTATAGCATACCCAATGAGCACAAAGGACGCGACGACCACTGCTAAAACATTAGTCGAACAGCTTATTTTAAAATATGGACAATTTAAGATACTTAAATCAGACCACGGTGCCGAGTTTACAAACGAGTTATGCGTAACATATGGTCACTCTTAAAAATAGAGCAAATATTCTCCGCTCCATACCATCATCAGACTATAGGAACACTTGAAAGGAATCATAGAGTATTAAATGAATTTTCATAAAATTACTAGCCTTTTCCCGGCGCGCGTTGCTGTACCCTGCAACTATATGGGAACATAATAGGTGTATTGAAAACTTTTCTTAAACTCATAGTTTGACACCACTGTCATTATCCACTGACCGTTACAGTTTCCCAGTAGTAAGAGATCACCAAATAGTAACTCCATTTTGAGTTTGTATGTAAGTACTGCTACTTTTACTTTCAAGGCTATTCGATAATTACAAGGCAAGGATAATTACAATAAATACAAGGCTAATAATTGTATGGGCGGAGCCACACCCCTTATATAATGCTCATCCAAATTTTCTAGTAGATGGACATTACCCAGTTTTAGTACAGTTGCTGACATTGAGCATACAAACTAAATTACCAAAATGTAGCCAAATCGTCGAAAACCCTAGGAAATGTAGCATTTTTATTGATTTGTGGGCGGTAAAAGGGGTTGTGAAAGAAATTTAAGCCATCTCGTACTTGAAAAAATATAATGCCAATATTTCAGCTCTATCGGCTCAGTAATTTTGAAGTTTCCAGCCATCACACAGGCAGCGTTTTGCTTTTTGTTTATATATTTTGGATAAAGATTATTGGCTATTACTTTTGATTGGCAAGAGATACTAACATAATTTTTTCTACTAAATTAATTTTTTAGGTTTTATATTTTTTCAAAAATATAAAAACACAATATTGAAAAAAAATGTTGGTTGGTTTTCAGTTTTTGCGTAAAATTGAAACAATTTTCGCCTATAAATGTTATAATTTTTAAATGGAGTTGAAAATTTGCGAATTTGAATTTAAATTATTTTTGCAACAAAAACAATTTTTAGAATTTTTTTGAGGAAAACTCCAATATTTCAGACCATTAATGAAAAAAATATATATACTCAACTAACGATATTCTTGCAATAAGGTTTTCATAGTACTTTGATGAAGCTTTAAGACAAAAAAAAATTAACAAAATGTATAAAAAAGCATTTTGCAAATGTATAAGAAAGTCACAAAATTCAATTTCTGATTGTTTTTTTCTCATTTTTGAGCAACGATGTTGCATTATATAAATGGTTGTAATAAAATTTTTCATAGTTTCAAGATATGTTCATGTTTTTGATGTCAAGATAACGGACATTTTTTTAATTTTACATAATTTAAGAAGTATTTTATATTTTGTAGATATTTGCATATGTAGCCTTAGAAAACCACTAAAAATATGCGATTTTGTAAAAATTTGTACTGCAGCACCATCTGGTGTCCAAGGTGGATCAAAGAAGATAGTGCTGAAAAACTCATCGTATCTGAAAACCCGTATGTACCAATTTTCATTCCAATCACATGAGCGGTTTGTGAGTTTTATGGAATTTTGTAAAAAATTTGTGCTACAGCGCTCTCTGGTGTTCAAGGTGGATAAAATTTACAGCACCGTACCAAAAAACTTCTATGCACAAATTTTCTTGCCAATCGGATGAATAGTTTGGGAGTTTATTGCATAGTTACACACAAAAACTCCTTTTTTATATATTGGGTGTTTTTTTAGGGGTTTGTTTTTCGAATAGAGATAAAACTGACATTTTGTGGTCAAATCTGGCAACTCTAATGTCATTTATGTTCAGTTTGGTTTGCCATTTCATCATGAACAGGTTGACAAAAGAACAACGCTTGCAAATCTTGCAAATTTATTTCGAAAATAATGGTTCAGTTCGCGAAGTTTATCGCAAGCTCCGTCCATTTTATGGTCGACATAATCGTCCATCAGAGCAATTAATTCGGTTAACCATGGGTCGTTTTCGCACTACGTTTACTCTATGTGATAATACGCATCCGCAGAGACGTCGAACAGTGCGCACCGAAGAAACAATTGCCGCTGTAGAGCAAAATGTTGAAGAGGATCCGAATGAATCGATTCGCCACCGTGCATAGCAATTGGAGCTTTGTCCATCAACTTTATGGAAGATTTTGCGCAAAGATCTTGGCTTGCGACCTTACAAGATCCAGCTTGTGCAAGAATTAAAGCCGCGAGACCATGCAATGCGTCGTGATTTTGGTGTATGGGCCGAAAATGAGATTGATCTCGATGCTGATTTTCATCGCAAAATTTTGTTCAGTGATGAGGCTCATTTTTGGTTGAATGGCTACGTCAACAAGCAAAATTGCCGCATTTGGAGTGAAGAGAATCCACATGAGATCCTTGAGACGCCATTACATCCACAAAAACTGACTGTTTGGTGTGCTCTATGGGCTGGTGGAGTCATTGGGCCATACTTCTTCCGAAATAATGCTGGAAAGTCAGTTACCGTTAATGGAGACCGGTATAGAGCCATGATAACCGACTATTTTGTTCCCGAATTGGATGGCATGAATGTGGATGAGTTGTGGTTCCAACAAGACGGCGCTACATGCCACACAGCGCACGTCACAATCGATTTATTGAAGGAAACATTCGATGAGCGCATAATTTCGCGGAATGGACCTGTCAATTGGCCACCAAGATCGTGTGATTTGACACCATTATTTTATTATTTTCTTTGGGGATTATTTTCTTTGGGGATATGTGAAGTCGCTCGTCTACGCCAACAAACCAGAAACGTTAGGGGACTTGGAGGCCAACATTCGTGGCGTGATTGCCGACATACGGCCCCATATGCTCGAAAAAGTGGTTGAAAATTGGACCTGTAGAATTGGCTTTATTCGAGCCAGCCGCGGCGGCCACATGCCCGAAATCATATTTAAACATTAATGGCATAAAATTATCCTTCCAATAAAGCCAAATTGATGGACATTAAAACGATTTTCTTGTGTTTTATTTCAATTCGAAGTTTTATACCTCTAAAAAAAACACCCTTTATATAGATATCAAAAAAGCGGGCGTAAAAGTGGGTGTGGTCAATATTTCTTCAGTAAAAACTTAAAATGGATTACTACGAACATTTAAAAAATAAATAAGCCAAATCGGTGTAGCCGTTTTCCGATTTTAGATAAATCAAAAAAGTGGCCGTGAAAGTGAGCGTGGTAAATTTTTCGTCCCGTAAAAACCTAAGTTGGACTATTACGAACATTTAAAAAAAAATATCCAAATCGGTCCAGCCGTTCTCAACTGATACAATTACCAACGAACGACTTTTGATTTTTATATATATAGATACCAATGACGATGAATGGTATAAATGGATTCCATATTTTACATTCGCTTACAACACAACTCCTAACTGTCACACAGAATATACTCCATTCGAACTAATCTTCGGTAAGTTACCCTCTTTACCCACCGACAAACTTAAAATAATGCAACCAATCTATGACTACGAGAATTTTGCTAATGAATTTAAAATCAGATTACACACAGCTATAGAAAAAGTAAAAGATATTACAACAAAACAGACAAAAACAAAACGTAAACAAACTTCAGACCAAAAATATAACAAACCACAAGACTTAAATGCTAACCATCTCGTACTTTTGAAAATAGGAAACAGAAAAAAGAATATGAGCCCATAAGCGGACCATACAAAATAATAAAAAGAATAAATACAATAACACAGTGAGACGACTAAAAAGCACAACCAAACTTTATAGAAATTCTTAAAGAGGGACATGTTGTGAGTCCATCGCACTTGGTCTGACCTATCAATGTCGTCACATTTTTTTTTTAATTCGTTTTTAAAGTTGAAGGGTTCGATTTTTGTTGTGCCGACGTTCATTGAATGTTTACATCTATTTGTCTTGATGGAAATGAAAAACAAATTCCACTTCTTTTCAGTAGAATTTCACGTAGAATAAGGCTGTATAAAAATAAATACGATAACATACAAAATGAAGCGTGTAGCGAAGCAAATTCCTTAATTTTTCTTTTATTTCATAAAAAAATTAGTGTTTCTAGGAATTTAAATGATATAATGCTGCATTAATAACATCTTTTTTTCACAAAAACTCATTGCACGTAAAAATACCTTTTCATTGAATTCAAAACCATCAATATCGGTTGAGAATTGGCAAAATGGCGGCAGTTTTAACTTTTTTTTTTGTCATAAAACACTGATTTCCATGTATATGTTTCCTATCATACAAAGTGCTCTCATTTTGTCAAATCTTAGCCGATTTTGGACATCTTTAGCTCATTAGAAAGAAAATATGATGAGCAATATACATCTAGAACATTGCAATAAAGATCTTTGAAAAATATAAAAGTTACTGTGGAACGAATTAACATATTTTTATTTTCAACAGAACTGTTATATGAATGAATGTGTGAAGGGTGCTAAGTAGTTCAGACTCTGATGAACAAACTAAAAACACCTTTCAGGAGGTCGAAACAGCTGCCGATGGTACTGTGTGGTCAAAATTTCACGAAGGTGGTATTCCTGGAAGGTTACCATCTACTTGTATTTTCAAGGGTTTGAAAGGGCCAACAGGCTATGCAAAAAGGAACATTATGGCAAATAATCTTATAAGTGCATTCTCGTTGATAGTATAGGGTGTTTTTTTTTAGAGGTTTGTTTTTCGAATAAAGATAAAACACAAGAAAATCGTTTTAATGTCCATCAATTTGGCTTTATTGGAAGGATCATTTTATGCCATTAATGTTTAAATATGATTTCGGGCATGTGGCTGCCGCGGCTGGCTCGAATAAATCCAATTCTACAGGTCCAATTTTCAACCACTTTTTCGAGCATATGGGGCCGTATGTCGGCAATAACGCCACGAATATTGGCCTCCAAGTCCCCTAACGTTTCTGGTTTGTTGGCGTAGACGAGCGACTTCACATATCCCCAAAGAAAATAATCCAATGGTGTCAAATCACACGATCTTGGTGGCCAATTGACAGGTCCATTCCGCGAAATTATGCGCTCATCGAATGCTTTATCCCTTAAATAAATCGATTGTGACGTGCGCTGTGTGGCATGTAGCGCCGTCTTGTTGGAACCACAACTCATCCACATTCATGCCATCCAATTCGGGAACAAAATAGTCGGTTATCATGGCTCTATACCGGTCTCCATTAACGGTAACTGACTCTCCAGCATTATTTCGGAAGAAGTATGGCCCAATGACTCCACCAGCCCATAGAGCACACCAAACAGTCAGTTTTTGTGGATGTAATGGCGTCTCAAGGATCTCATGTGGATTCTCTTCACTCCAAGTGCGGCAATTTTGCTTGTTGACGTAGCCATTCAACCAAAAATGAGCCTCATCACTGAACAAAATTTTGCGATGAAAATCGGCATCGAGATCATTCTCATTTTCGGCCCATACACCAAAATCACGACGCATTGCATGGTCTCGCGGCTTTAATTCTTGCACAAGCTGGATCTTGTAAGGTCGCAAGCGAAAATCTTTGCGCAAAATCTTCCATAAAGTTGATGGACAAAGCTCCAATTGCTGTGCACGGTGGCGAATCGATTCATTCGGGTCCTCTTCAACATTTTGCTCTACAGTGGCAATTGTTTCTTCGGTGCGCACTGTTTGACGTCTCTGCGGATGCGTATTATCACATAGAGTAAACGTAGTGCGAAAACGACCCATGGTTCACCGAATTAATTGCTCTGATGGACGATTATGTCGACCATAAAATGGACGGAGCTTGCGGTAACCTTCGCGAACTGAACCATTATTTTCGAAATAAATTTGCACGATTTGCAAGCGTTGTTCTTTTGTCAACCTGTTCATGATGAAATGGCAAACCAAACTGAACATAAATGACATTAGAGTTGCCAGATTTGACCACAAAATGCCAGTTCTATCTCTATTCGAAAAACAAACCCCTAAAAAAAACACCTATTATATTGCTCATCACATTTTCTTTCCAATGAGCTAAAGATGTCCAAAATCGGCTAAGATTTTTTTTTTTTTTTTTTTTTTAGACTAAACCAACGCTCAGGGGATGCCCCCTTTAAATGCGAAAGCATTGTGTTGATTCGGAAGAAGGGTGATAGTTAGTTGGAGGGTGGAAAGATGGAGTAGTGTCGGTGAAGATTAGTTTTAAATTTACATAGCTCAAAATTGCCGGGGAACACGCTCGCAGGGAGATTGTTCCACAATTTTATTGTACGACCAAAGAACGAATTATCTCGGTAGTGCGAGGTTCTATTGGACATCAAGGCAATGGTATAGGAATGGGCTTGGTGCGCTGCCCGAGTGGACCTGGGAAACACACGAGCTGATGGCGTCAGGTCATGTATCTCCCTTGAACACTTCCCATGGTAGTACCTGTACAAAAGGCTTAAGCAACCAACATTGCGTCGATGCCAAAGAGAGTTGAGAGAAGATGAAATGTTATCATCTCCTATCAGATATATCGCACGTCGTTGAATTCGGTCCAGAAGCTCCAAATAAGATCTTGAAGCTCCTGCCCAAATGTGCGAATTGTACTCCATTTTCGGCCTGATATATGAGGTATAGATCACGCGTAGGTCAGTTGGAGTGAAGTATTTTTTACACCGTTTTAAAAAACCTAGGCACTTGGCCGCTTCTTTCGACACATCAAAATGTGATCGTTCCAGCGAAGATCAGATCTGATTGATATGCCCAGAACGTCAAGAGCATCTGACTCCGCGAGATCGACACCGTTCATATTGAGGGGTGCTAAGGGGCAATTCACTCGTTTGTGAGTTAACAGACAGCACTGGGTCTTGCTAGCATTAAACTCAACTCTATTAGCAAGCCCCCACTCGAAGATTTTTTGCAAGTCATTAAGCAGTGTGTCATTCATATTAAGCCTCTTTCTCTCAATCTCCAAAGAGCTCGGGCGTTTTTTGAAAGAATATGAATGACAAATGCTGCTGTCATCTGGAAACGAGTGAATTGGGTTATGAGTCAACGACAGAAGGTCGTTGATAAAAACCAGAAACAAAGTTGGCGATAGGACTGAACCCTGCGGCACTCCAGCTGCGATCGCATGTTCACTGGACGAAATGCCGTCGACCACGACACGAATCAACCTGTCCTTAAGAAAACATGTGATCCACCGAGCAAAGGTACTACCAACACCATATGCAATTAGTTTTGACTCGAGCGCTTTATGCCACACTCGGTCAAACGCCTTAGAAATATCCAGAGCAACAACCCTGCTTTCACCAAAGAAGTGAACACATTGGTTCCATTTCTCCGTGAGGAACGCCATTAGGTCACCAGTAGAGCGAGCCCTTCGGAAGCCATATTGACGGTCGCTCAGCAATTCGTTGCGCTCCAGATAGTTCATAAGGTGGAAGTTTATGACACTCTCCATGACTTTGGAAAGCGTAGAGCATAACGCTATGGGTCGGTAGTTTTCAGGGTTCGTGGCATCGCCCTTCTTAGGTACTGGCTGAACATTGGCAACCTTCCAACAAGATGGAAACACTCCTGTCCTGTATGAGATGTTGAAAAGGTTACGCAATGGTCGCGCCAGTGTAGAAGCACACATTTTAAGCACAATTGGTGGTATACCATCGGGGCCAGAAGATTTGTTTATGTTGAGGTTTGCAAGGACTCTTTTGACCGCTCTCGTTCGAAAATATATCTCCTCCATTGAAGATGATCTATTCTCTAAAGAAGGCGGTGGCTGATTGCCAGCCGGAATTGTGGAATTTTGTGCAAACATTCCAGCCAATAGGTTCGCTTTATCAGCCGAGTCAGTGAAGATTTGGTCACCCTTCAAAAGAGCAGGAATCGACGAGGACGTCTGATTTTTAACTCTTTTAACGAATGACCAAAAGTTTTTGCTCCTTTTGGGGCAGAGAAGAACCTGTTCTCTGATGCGAGTTTCGTGAAGAAACTTTTCGCGTTTTAAAGCTGCATTACAGCGATTCCTAGGCTCAATGCGAAGTCTTCTAGTATCAGCATTCTTGCTGGAACGCCAATTCTGAAAGGCTTCCTCTTTGGACCTGACTGCAATCCTGCAAGTCTCATTAAACCAGGAGTGGTCTTTTGGTTTAATACTTCTCATTTTATTGGGGATGAAAGACCTCATGCCCAATAAAATTATTTCTTGTACCATTAGAGCCGCGGCATTTACATTTCTATCAGCGAAACATAATTTCCAATTGAAATTACGGTAAAAATTATTTAACGCAGTCCAATTTGCTTTTCCATAAAACCAAGCGATCCTCTTCGGGGCTTTAGGCGTAGAAGTGCATAGGCTAGAATATGGAAAAGCAGCGGATATGGTACAGTGGTCCGAATTACCAAGAGGTGCATGGACACTCACATCATATTTTTCATGATGCGAAGTCAGAAAAAGGTCTAGGACTTTGTGGCTTTGCAGACCAACTCTAGGGATGAAAGTTGGTTCCTTCACTAGTTGAATCAGTTGGTTCGATTCAGCAAAGAGCTCAACATATTGTCCCTCAGGTGTTGTTGCCCCCGAATGGCATAACCAAGCCGGGTTGTGGACATTGAAATCGCCGGCAACAACGATCTCGCTGTCAGGGAACAACCCCAAAATGTGCGTTATTGAATCAGAGAGAGAGTCCAATTTGTTAAAAGTGGACTCCCTCCCTAAATTCGGACTTCTATACACGTAGCAAAAGTGCATCAAGTGCGAGTTTTTGTGAAAAAAAGATGTAATTAATGCAGCATTATATCATTTAAATTCCTAGAAACACTAATTTTTTTTATGAAATAAAAGAAAAATTAAGGAATTTGCTTCGCTACACGCTTCATTTTGTATTTTATCGTATTTATTTTTATACAGCCTTATTCTACGTGAAATTCTACTGAAAAGAAGTGGAATTTGTTTTTCATTTCCATCAAGGCAAATACAGCCTTGGCCAAAAGAATGAGGCACCCCCTAATTTACTGAATACTCCGTCTTTAAAAGTAAAGTAATAGTTTTTTATTTATGAATTAGTAAAAATACATCAAAAAAGATAAAAAAATATTAATATTTAGTTGGTCCACCCTTCGACTTAATGACAGCAGCAATCCGTTGTGGCATACTGCGTACAAGCTTTCTACATTCGACTGTTGGTATGGTGCTCCATTCGTGGATCAAAGCTTTTTTCAAGGTTGCTTTTGATGTAATACTGTGTCGTTTTACGTTACGCTTTAGTAGAGCCCACAAGTGCTCGATAGGGTTTAAATCTGGTGACTGCGCTGGCCAGTCTAACAAGGGAATACTGTTGTCTCTAAACCAGTGCATCGTAGCCGTTGATTTGTGACAAGGAGCATTATCCTGTTGAAATTTGACTCCATCTAAGTTAGTGTCGCCAAAAATGTGGGTTAATGATGGCAAAAGTGCATTTTCTAGCACATTAATGTATTTTTGGCTGTCCATGCGGCCTTCGCAAATGAACATTTCGCCAACCCCATCAGCAGCCATGCAGCCCCAGATCATTATGCTGCCTCCTCCATGCTTAACAGTGGGTACCAAGCAATCTGGATGGTACTCCTCACCAACGCGTCGCCTCACAAACGTCACACCAAGTGTTCCAAATACCTGTAAGAAATAAAAACCAACACATTTTATGAAATGTACATTATTTCTTTAAATTCGTATTATAGTAGAAAAAACTGGCCATGGTTGTGTTGAAAATATTGTATTTAAGCTAACCTCGAAGTTGGATTCATCGGACCACAGAACATTCGACCAATCTTCTTCTGTGAAGTGTTGGTGTTGGAGAACCCATTCAAAACGTTTTTTGCGATTTCTGTCTGAAAGCCAAGGCTTCTTTCGAGCCTTGCGTCATTTCAAACCTGCTTCCATGAGTCTTCTCCGGACTGTTCGAGCACTAACATTTTTCCCAATATCATCCAACAGGACAGCGGCGAGGGCAGAAGATGATTTTTTGCGGTTTTTAAGACACTCACGGATAAGTTTCCGGTTTTCCCGATCGTTAGTTAGGCGTTTTCTTCCTGTTTTTGTTTTATTATGGTGAGATTTTGTCTCTGCAAATCGTCTGAGTGCACATTGCACTGCACACCGCGAGCAACCCACCAAATTGGCAAGCTCTACCTGAGACTTGCCTTCTTCGTTTAGAATTTGGATTCTCACTCTTTTTTCAAACGAAAGTTCACGTCTTACGGGCATTTCGACAAGAAAATAATATCTACTCACAAACTTGGCTTACATAAAAGCTTCTTTATTCCTTGCAGAGTACTCAAAAACTAACAAATCATTTGAAGTATTTCTTAAATAATTCCTTTATTAAGATAATTTTTGATAAGTGTGCCATGACTTTTCCTAGAATGTATTTTTTTATTGTAATGAACGTTTAAACACATAAGCAATGCATTTTTAAAAAGCAATGGTTACTTCGTTAGCTAATTTTACAATAATTCATATCTAAGGGGGGTGCCTCATACTTTTGGCCAAGGCTGTAGATGTAAACATTCAATGAACGTCGGCACAACAAAAATCGATCCTTTCAACTTTAAAAACGAATTAAAAAAAATTGTGACGACATTGAGAGGTCAGGCCAAGTGCGATGGACTCACAACATGTCCCTCTTTAAGAATTTCTATAAAGTTTGGTTGTGCTTTTTTTTTTTTGGTCGATTTCTTCACACTGTGTAATTGACTGCAAGGGCACTCACAAAGAAGTTCACAACGATTCATTGTAACCTTACAATCCAACTACAACTGCCACATAGACAGATAAATAAAGAAAATTAATTATAAGCTAAAAATTTAAGCAATTGTAAGCATAACCACTTTAAAATATCTCATGAACATGATGTATATTTATAAAATTTTATATATTACAAGGCTTCCGTTTTAATATTATTTAATATTAATATTTGTATACGGCCTCTTATTATTTATATTGAAAACAATATATATGCTCTATATTCTGGGAGAGCACGCCCATAAAAATGTTAAGATAAATGATTGGTTGTGTGTTTATCACATAAAAAAACAACAAAGTCTTTCATAACAAAAAAATCTTAGGTGTACTATCAGTTAAACTAACTGAACCCTAAAATGAAAGTGTGGAAAAAAGGGAGGAGCTAAGCAGCACAAATAACAACAACTTCAATATGCTCTGATAGCAGTAAACCACTGTGCTCGAATTTCGAAGATGCACATGAATTAAGGCTATGCCTAAAAGTATGATACGATCTAGGTTGTTCACCTTGGTACATTATGCATCAAAAAGTAGATAAGAACTCAGTTACAAAAATTCCAGCGTTCTCTGCCAAAAATAAATTCCGGGTAACTTTCTCGGCATATTAGCAGTATATGTAGAACCTAAGTAGCTTGAGTGGATCACAGTGTAAAGTCATACAAAGGCTACTGATGAGTTGGTGTAGCGGCCAATGAAACAGTCTGTATAGTCAAACTGTGTGATTTGCTCTATACAGAGCCGTTGTTGTTGTTGTTGGTTGTTGCCTTCTTTGTTCTTCATGTTGTCTTGTTGTCAACATGCTTGGCCTATAGCTCGAAAAACTTGTTTTCAATATTAATTTTTTTAAACAGTACTTTTTACTTTTCTAATGAGAACCCCTTTGTTTTTTGTAGGAGAAAGGGTGTAATGAGTCAGTGTTATTTGCAATAAGCAAATAACATATACACAAACATCAGGTCAGTCACCGACCGTTGTTTTCACCTGTTTTTTTTTTTTTGTAAAGCAATCCAACACGCGTGCTAAATGTGTGCATCGCATGCATATTTGTCACTATGCAGTTCCAATCGTTTGTAAAAGAAAGAATAAGCAAACAACTGGAACTATAGAGCAGGCTGATTGGTTATTGGAATTATTTAAATGATCAATCACTAGTATAACAGTTAATTTTAAGTGGGTATTACAGTTTCCTTTCAAGGGCTGAAATGACCAGTTATTTATTTTTTTATTTTTTATTATTACAGTTTTGTAAATAGTATTTAAGCCAGTCAAAAATAGAAAATAAAGACGAATTAAACTGGAAACTAAGAAAGGCTAATCAGGCAGATACATTTTAATTGTCAACGTAAGTGCGGCTTTTAAGTCATCAATACTTTGGCGTGACTCGCCCTACAATAAGTAAAAATTAATTCCTAATCTTTTTCATACATACAACATAACTACACATCAACGTTCTTTACCATTCTGTGAAAACCATAAACTATGTACATCTGCAAGTTGATAATTCTAATCATTAAGTTACTCAATACCAAATAGGCCGCTATGTCAGCACTAACGAATTAATGAAAGATTAATTAATGCCACGGTTCAGATGATCGCTCACAGTAGTTGACTTGAGCGAACATCTGAAAAATTGCCATAGAATATACTTTACTGCGGAAAACGAAGGAACACCATCTAAACATTGTTCAGTTTCTTTGCAATGTGTTAGACTGATGACTTCGCCCGAACGTTGCTGTATTCCGTTATGACGAGATATTTGATATTATGATACTTGGAATCAATCTTCAAAGAAATATCAGTGACGAAAACAAGGAAAACGAGTTCTAAGTTACTCAATGGTATTTTCCTCCAATGCATTAAGTCGCATTTACACTGTACATCTAAATAACGATGAGTGTTTCTAATTGCGTTTGCTAGTAGTCAACGTTCATGGCTCAACATCATTCCAACCTATACGAATTGAATTTGGTAAATTGTGTGACACATATAGAGAACCCTATGAGCGATTGCAATTGTTAGAGAATGACATTAATTGGGATTACACCCGTTGTAATGCTGTGATTTCCTCAAATGCTCTTCAAATACGAACACACTTTTCGATAATTATTTCAACATGCTTCCCATCGAAACCATTTGTGGACCAAATACAAAGATGATATTTTGCAGCGGATGCGCACCAAAACATGAATCCAGATTTGCAAAGGAGCGAAGACATTCATAATGAAGAATTGATATTAATTCAGGATATATCGACGGTCCCTACGAAGGCTATCTCTTCTTTAAACGCGATCAAGAAAATCCTTTTTTTTATACTGCGGCGACAATAATCTGTTTTTACAAAATGCGGCCAAAAAATCCATATCAAAAAATGCGGCGAAGAAAATCCGTTTTTTTAAAACTCGGCGAAGAAAATCTCTTTTCAGAGTGTGACGTTAACAACGCTGTATTTTTTAAGGAGTGGGAACAATTTTTCTGAAAAAAATTATGTTTTCAAATAATTATTTCTATTTATAATTTCATCTTTATAATTCCTTACAGTACTCTATAAAATGATTTTCATCAACAAATAATATAACATAATGATATATTTCATATGATTGTTTCAGGCGTGGATCCAAGGGGGGTTTGGGAGGTTCAAACCGCCCCGAAATCCTAAAAGAACCTGTATTTAAATGTGATGTCTTGATGTTTATTATGTGGGCTAAGAGTACCAAAAAGAAAACATTGGTTTTTTATAATTTACTTTAAATATTCACACCCCTATGCTGCAAACGCTTGTAGCTGTTTCTACACGTATTGCTAAAATACTGAATTCTGTTCCAGTTTTTGTTTGTTTTTGCGATATCGCGCCTGTAGCTGTAAACAGTCACACATACAATCTCAACCTGAAATCACAAAAACACCGCATTTTTTGGATAAAATATATTCAAACACCGCATAGTTTTAATTTAAAAACCCACAGTTTCGATAGTATCGGAAGTGTAGACGTAAAATTCCTTTTTATACAGTAATGGAAAAATATTCCGGTTTTTGTAGTTTATATTTATTTTGATGTTGGTTTTATGTTGGCCTTTTAGATTTGTATTCGGGTCAAATAAACAGAGAAATAACTTTTATTATTATAATTATCTTCAACCCAGCGTCATTTTGTGGTATTTAACACAAAAAACTAATCCTGAGCACCACACAATCATATGGAGTGAATATGGAGTGAAAGGTGGATGGCTATTTTGTTCGTAGCAAAGTTTTTTCCATTTTTCAAAGTTTTTTCCTACGATTTTTTGAAAAAAAAAACTAACCCGCTCTAATGTATATAAAGGGTGGTTAAATTTTAAGGGCCGATGTTGAATATAAACTACACCTAAGTTTCAAGTTTTTTTCTTCATTTCATTTGACATTTCTCAATTTCAGACTAACTCAATTTGAACCGTTAAAGTTATTCAGGCTTATTATGAAAATGGGCTTTCAAATCAAAATGCATATCGAGCACTACGTGATAGTGACGCCCACAAAGAGTGACTGTTTGGTGCGGTTTATGGGCTGGCGGCATTTGTCCAAAATGAGGCCGGTCAGACAGTAACTGTGAATGGTGTTCGCTATCGTGAGATGATAACGAACTTTTTATGGCCCGAATTGGAAGATATGGATGTGGACGATATGTGGTTTCAACAGGACGGTGCCACTTTCCACACAGCTAACGAAACAATGGCTCTTCTGCGCGACAAATTAAATGGCCGTGTTATCTCACGTGGTGGCGATGTCGATTGGCCGCCAATCATGTGATTTGACACCGTTAAACTTCTTTCTTTGGGGTTATTTGAAAGAAAAGGTGTACGTCGATAAGCCAGCCACAATTCAAAAGCTAAAGGATGAGATAATTCGGCACATTGACGGCATAGAAACTCACTTATGCCTCAGCGTCATCGAAAATTTGGACCAGCGGATGGAGGTGTGCCGCCGAAGTCGCGGCGGCCATTTAGCCGATATTTTGTTCCATGCTAATTGAACCATACTATAAAAAGAAATGACAATAATTTCCTTAATAATTTGTGTTTTATTCAAAATCAACATCGGCCTTTAAAATTTAACTACCCTTTATATACATATATAACGTACATAAATATTTTTGAAAGCCCGTCAGAACCGTCAGTTCTAATTTCCGAGCGTTTTTTTTTTTTTGTTTGCTTTTGTAGCTACCTACTTTCAAATTCATTGCTATATTTATTGTTACTTTATATACCATTTTATAATTAAAAAAATTATCAATAAAAAAAAAATATTGAATAAAAAACAAAAATTGCTTTAGATTTGGTGAATTCATTAATCTTAATATTTGAATGAGTGGGAGTGGATAACGGTCTGGAATTGTGATGCAATTGAGTCTCCTGTAATCTCCGCTACCTACTTTCAAATTCACTTTTATATTTATAATTTTATATAAAATTTTATAATTAAAAAAATTATCAATAAAAAAAAAATATTGAATATAAAAAAAAATTGTTTTAGATTTGGTGAATTCATTCATTTAAATATTTGAATGTGTTGTTAACGAAAAATATAAATATTAAATATAAATTTAATTATTGGTTTAAAACCCCAAAGCTTTTAATAATGAAAAATTGCATAGTCGTCATATCATATAAAATTTTTCGTATGAATGTTCTGTCATATCTCTTTTCAACGACGCTCTTGATGTCTACTCAACGACTGAATAAGAGAGAACGATATGTTTGAAGCCCGAACAAAATCAAATATCGTTGCGACCGACGATCCTCTCTGGTCGTCGATCGCAGAGAACACGTCCAGAATGAAACGATTGCGACTGACGATTTCATGACAAATTTATTGAAGGACAGCCAATGCTTAGCAGAGAATCCTCGGTGGCAAGAGAAGAAATAGAATAGATTCTAAGAGCCCGAACAGAATCAAATATCGTTGCGACCGCCTATCCTCTCTGGTCGTCGATCGCAGATAACACGTCCAGAATGATGCGATTGCGACTGACGACTCAAAGTTGCTTTTATTTAGTATTTTTTTATTTATTTTTTTCTATTTCATTTCAATGTATTGGTCTCTTCAATTGTGTGAATGCAACACACACAAACAAGAAATGTCAGAAGATAACAAAAAACCAAGCAAATTTCATGAAACACAGCCAATTCTTAGCAAAAATATGGCAACACAAATGGCACTCAGAGAGAGAATCGTCGGTTGCAAGAGAAAAAATAGAGTAGATTCTTATTGTGAGATATATCGTTGCGGCTGCTGACCTGCGATTTTATTCTGGACGTGTTCATACATTTGCATGCATTCTATTGCTTTGCGATATCGCAAATCGCAACGATATTTGATTCTGTTCGGGCTCTAATTGTGCGATTTATCGTTGCGATAAAAGAGCTGCGTTTTTTTCTACATTTTTTTCTACAAATAAAAGAACTTTAAGCCGAAGTGTTTTTTTGTGTATTTTCTAAGCGAAGATGCACTTTTATGTTCATTTTTATTTAAAGAAAAAACCTTTGGATATTAGACCTTCTCGAAAATTAGAACTACCCCAGGAACAAAGTGGTTCTAATTTACGAGCGTCTACTGTAAAAAATAAATAAAATATAAAATAAATAACTGGCCTTTTCAGCCCTTGAAAGGACTTTGACCTAGCTTCTTATGATCAATTGTGTTGTGCGTGTTATTAAGTTGGTACACAATTGACCGAGAACCGGACCTACATGTTTAACGCCGACTCCGAACGTTCTCAAGAAGCTTTACATGGCATTTTGATTACTCTCTGAGGTTTGCCATTGTCTGCAGAGAGGTGGCGGCCGCACAGAAAAATTATTTTAATTCAAATAATTTTCTGTCGCTGCTGGGATTCGAACCTGGGTCTCCAAGTTCGTTGACATTGCGGCCACGCACTTTAACCAACTACGCTACGGACGCCACGGACGTCTACTGTAATCATTTTACTTATTTCTCATAACCAAGCAATATTTTTAGATTACGTTTTAATATTATAGAAATCTTTACAAAGTGATTTATTAAAAAAAAGCATAAAATAAAGATTTTTTTCGCTGCATTGTGATAAAAGTGATTTATTTCGCCGCATTTTGATAAAAGTGATTTTTTCCGCCGCATTTTGAAAAAGAGATTTTCTTCGCTTCAATTTTCTGTCGGAAGACTTTTTTCGTAAGCACCGTCGATATGTCTGATCATATCGAACAAGGTATTAAATCAATTAGACATGGCAGCAAGTACTCGTCGGATTAACGCCGCATTTAATCAAGAGTTGGAACGCGAGAAACATTATTGCGAAGCATGCAGGAATTGCACTAAAATTACCGTTGAATATCCCAGTCATTGAAATTCCAACGTGCAACCAAAAACAGTACGATGGCGAGAGTGTAAAGTTATTTGTTTGGAGAAAAAAATAATTAGTATAGTTTTAAAAGCTTACTAAGCTCTGTAGTGTTGGCTAAAAAGCCGCTCTTACATTGGTTTTGGTTTAGTTTATTTTGCAGCTAACCAAGCTACTTTTTAAAAAAAAAAAGAAAGACTTTTAAGTTTTTCTGTTTGTCTCTTCAAGAATCAGAATTATCGAATGCCTTTATTTTGGGATCGACTCTGCCTTTTATTGGCAAATCGATCACATTCCAATACATATTTCTGGAATTCTCTTTCCAGAAACTCTCTTACAAATATTTCTTACATTCTAATTGTAACATGTAAATATCTTAATTCTAAGTTCTCACCAATACATGAATCCCCATTCCTATTGGAATAATGAAAGAATTATGCAAACGCAGCATAATTCCTTTGTTACAAGCTTCTGCTTGGACTTTGAGTTTGCGAGCACTTACAATGTGTCAATGCTTCGCTTACTCATGACTTTGTTTACAAAAGTCTAAAGTTTCTGGCTGAGCGTGACTAAACGCTGCAGTGGGTCATTGGGTATTTTACAAACGTATACAAATGTATACAATGTTTGTTAATGACTAAACTACATTGTGGTAGGTTAGTGTGTAAATTAAAGTGTGTGCAATAAGTACACTACACCCTTGCCCTTAAGAAAAAATTTATATTCGAATGAGTGTTCATGTATGAGGAGATAAGTTTTTAAAATAATTGTGATGATCTAGTGTAAAATTAAATTTCACTATGTTAATGTTTATTATTATTTTTGGTAGACTATTTTAGATGTAAAATGTAGGATTAAAATATTACTTAATTCTTATAATTATTATATAATTTTAATTTTTTTTTTTTTTTTAATAGTTCTTGTACATGAATAAAATGTATGTTTTTAACTGTTAAATTTGAATCAATATTTTTATTTTTGTTTTCATAATAAGTAATCGGTAACTTATGTATCTATTGTATATTTAATCAAATTATTATTATGCATTTTCTTAATTTGTCCCTTAATTTCTATGTAAGTATTTACTTCTTCTGTTTCAACTACTTTATATGGTCCATGATAAGGACTTTGATTTTTCTTTCTATTACCTAATTTTACTAAAACTAAGTCTCCTATTTCTACCTTTAACTTATTTGTTTTTATGTTGCTATCTTTTTTTCTTTTGTCTTTTACATTGTTTATGAATTGTTTTGCTTTATCAATTGATGTTTTTAATCTTATTTTGAGTTCATTGGCATATGAGTCAATGTCATATACCGGTGTATTATTAATTTTTGTATCAGTTGGCATATATGGTAATTTGCCAAAAACTAATTCATAAGGCGAGTAGCCTGTGTCTATATTTGGAGAAGTATTGAAAGCAAAAGTGTAAAAAGATATCCACTTATCCCACTCATTATCTGTTGCAAAGTTAAGCATGTATTCATTGAGTACTCTATGGTTACGTTCTATGGTTCCTAATGTCTCGTGGTGGTAAGGTGCTGAAAATGTTTGTTTTATATCTAAATATTTGCAAATGTTTTTCATTAGTTCGTTTACAAATTCAGTTCCTCTGTCCGATTTTATAACTTTAAAAATGCCATATTTAAGAATGAAATGATTTACTAGTGTTGATGCAACTGTTGCTGCATCTTTGCTTTCCATTGGATAAGCCATGACAAATTTTGTCAGTTCACATTGTGCTGTCAGTATATATCTGTAACCGTTTGAAATTTTTAAAGGACCTACAGTATCAATTGCTATAACTTCAAAACTAGTGTTTGGTGTATCTGTAATGACTAACTGTTCCTTTGTATGTCTTATCTGTTTATTTATTAGACATTGCTTACAGTTTGAGATGAATTTCTTTACCATTTTAGACATATTTTTCCAAATATATCGCTGTTTTAATTTTAAAATTGTCTTCCTAACTCCTAAATGCCCTCCGCAAGGCGAGTTGTGATATTCTTCAATTAGCTTGTATTTTATTATATCTTCTTCTATTCTTTGGGGACTTTTATATATTAGTATATTTACTCCTGAGCGATTTTTCTTTATTTCATTATGTTGCAACATATTATACTTTTTCTTAAATTCATTCTTCTGCACGTGCTTAAATATTTCATCTTCTTCATTTAGCGCTAATTCTTTGATGTTTAGTTTGTGCATTTTTGATGATAGTTTCTCCAAAGACAAATCGAGTTTGTTTAGATTATCACTACATCTCACAAGTACTACATCTTTTAATTTAATTTCTATTTGGGTACCCTTAATATCGCTCTTTATTTCAAATTTTAATTTCTTTATATTTCTGACGTCAGCTAAAGATGTGCAATCCCATATGTGAAGGTGGCCAGTCTTCTGTGGAAAGCTACAATTATCTTCTATTTCCTCTTTGTCTGCCATATTTCTTGCAGACATGCCCCTTGTTATTACTAAAGTCTTCTTCGCGGATTCATCGTTTGTTTTTGGTATCATTGTTTTCAGTAAGTCCGAGTCTATCTTTATCCTAGATAATGCATCAGCATTTGTGTTTATCTTGCCTTGCTTATAAACAATTTCATAATCGTAATCTGAAAGTTCTAAACGTATTCTCGTCAATTTAGAAGATGGATTTTTGTGAGAAAATAATGAAACTAAAGGTCGGTGATCAGTAACCACTATAAATTTGCGTCCAAATAAATATGGTCTGAAAAAACTAATTCCCCAATGGATGGCTAGTAATTCCTTTTCTATCACTGGTTTATTTAGTTCATGTTTGTTTAGTGTTTTGCTGGCATATGAAATTGGTAGATCGTTCCCTATATCTCCTTGTGACAGTACTGCACCTAATGCATAGTCGGATGCGTCTGTCGTTAAAATGAAAGGTTTTTCAAAATCGGGATATTGTAATACTGGTGGATTGATAAGTTTTTGTTTTAATGTTTCGAATGCATTTTGACATTCTTCTGTCCATATGAAGGGTTGTTTCTTTTTAAGCAAATTATTTAAACTTTTAGCTAAATTAGCAAAATTTCTTATAAATTTTCTATAATAATTACAAAATGCTACGAATCTTCGAACTTCATCAGAATTTTTTGGTATTGGATACAATTCAATTGTTTTATGCTTTGCTGGGTCTGTTTTAATACCATTTCTTGTAATTAGGTGACCTAGATATACTACTTCTGGTTTCAAAAAATGACATTTATTAGGATTCAGTTTAAGATTATATTTATTAAGTCGTTCAAATACATTTATGAGATTATCGTTGTGGTGTTTTAAACTACATCCAAAAACTATTATGTCATCGACATAAAGAAATGCTCTTGATTCTAAACCTGATAATGCTATGGTTAACATTCTTTGAAAACTATTGGATGAAATTTTTAGTCCGAATGGTAACCGTTTGAAATGATAATGTCCTTTTGCTGTTGAAAAGGCTGTCATATGTCTTGAGTTTTCATCTAGAGAAATTTGGTGAAATGAGCTTGTCATATCTAAAGTTGAGAAGTATCTAGCTCGTCCTAGTTGGTCTAATACGTCTTCTAATCTAGTTAATGGAAATTTGTCATTTACGATCTTTTTATTTAATTGTCTGAAATCAACTACTAATCGCCATTTTTTCGAATTATTGTCACTCTTTTTTGGTACTAATAATAAAGGTGAGTTGTATGCACTTGTTGAAGGTTCAATCAAGTCGTCATCTAATAATTTTTCAACTTGTCTATTTATTTCTTCATGTTGAGAGTGTGGTAGTCTGTAGTTCTTTATGTATACTGGTGTGTTGTCTGTTGATTGTAAATTTTGTGAGTAAAAATTGTTTACTGATAGTTGTTCATTGTCCAAATGAAAAATATTCTGATATTTTTCAAAAATTTTGAAAAGTGAAGTCTTTGCTTCATTGTCCATACCGTCAATATTGAGTATTTTTGTTAGTTCTTTCAGTCGTTGGTTGTCATTTGTATTTTGTTTTGATTGGATTCGTCTTACTATTGAATAATTTTTTAAAGGTTCCGTTCGAATGTCTACATTATCTATTATTGCTTCTTTATCGGTTGTGTTTAAAATTTTGATGTGACAGTGACCTATTGCAGGTGCAATTGAATTTCCTATAAAAATGCCTTCCTGTATTTCTTCACTTAAAATTACACTATCTTGGTTTAGCTTTAGATCTATAGCACATATTAACTCTGATCTTGGTGGTATATAAAATGTTCCTAGTTTTGATTGTTGGATGTTTATTGGTATAATTACTTCTTCTTCATCTATTGTCATTTTAATTGTGTGAGTTTCGTAATCGATAACGCACATATGTTGTTTAAGAAAATCTGTTCCAATTATTCCATCTGTGGCAATTGGAAAATCTGTGTCTACAACTTGAAAATAATGTTTCGTTATATTGTTTTCTATTTTTAATACTATTTCTGTTCCTCCTAATGATTTAACTTCTTCTTTTGTAATCCCTATTAATTTGCATGTGTCGTATGTTAAAATTTTCTGTTGTTCAGGTAAAACTTGTATTTTGCATATTGAAATATCTGCTCCTGTATCTATGAGAAATGTTAATTTGTTTTTTGAATTATTACATTCTACCGTTATATAATTAGTTAGTTTGTTTGTAATATTGAATATTTTTAATGGTTTCCCGGAGGTGCATTCCGTGTGTCCTCCGGGGCTTGTGCGTTTTCCGAAGCATTTACTATATTAACTCGTCTGTAACTTCCTTGAGTGTTTCTGTTGTTGTTATTATTTCTTGTATTTCTATTGAAATTTTGATAGTTTGAACCTCCTCTTTGATTGTTGTATGATGTTCTATTGTAATTGTTTTCGAAAGATCGATTGTTTTTATTTTGGTTGTAATTTTGCCTAAAATTTCGATTATTTTGGTACCTATTTGAATTGAAATTAGTGTTTCTATTGTTAAATCTATTATAATTAAATTGTCTGTTGGAATTTCCTCTAAAATTATTATTCCTTGGAAAAACTCTGTTTATGTTTAAAAGTTGTGAAGCGTTGTTTTGATTTGAGTCGTTTTCTAGTTCTGATGCTATATTTACTGCATCTGTAAGTGTCTGTGGTTGTGCTGCATATACAGTCGATTTATACTTTTCATTCAAACCATTCTTAAAGACTGTGAGTGCATATTTGTCATTCATTTTCATTATAACTTGTTTTTCTGTCTCAGTCGCTGTTGTAGATAACTCTTTGATTTGCATATTGCTTAAATCGCTAATGAGTGTTAATATAATTTCATTAAAATTTTGTATTGAACCTTTTTGTGTCAAATTTGACAATGTTGTGTGGATAGTAGGAATACTTTTGTGACTTTTATACCTTCCTTCCAATTTTTCTGTTAGTTCAATGAAAGTTTTTGGTTCAGATACCGCGCAAATCGATGTTTTTACACTATTTGACAGTTTGACATTGCAAATGAACTCGATTAATGACTTTTTACCTTCTGTATTTAATCCATTATGGATTAATTCCGATATTTTTAAAAATGAAGATAGTTCTCTATATTGCCCATTAAATAAAGGTATTGCCTTAAGGGCCAATTCTAAATTAAAAGTAGTCATATTTACTTCTTGTTTGTTTTCTTTTGGATTTTCTGCTTTATTTTGCAACTGTTCTAGCAGTTGTTGTTTAATTTCTGTATATGTTTTATTGAATTCTATTTTCAATGCATTAGTATGTGATTCGTCGGTAGTGACAATAGCAAGTGATGCAAATTCTTCTTTATATTTTTCTATTGATTGTAATTTTTGTAGGATGGTCTCATAAGAGTATCCCCGTACCGAACTTTTCTTTAGATTTGTAAGTATAGCTAATAACTTTTCTATTACCGTCTCCATTTAATTATCTGTTTATTAATTTGCAAATTTGTCTATCATTCTTAATGTTTCTTCTGTAGTGTCAGGGTTAGTTAAATCGTTAATAGTTGGTGCCCTAGTCATACCTATATATTCCCAAAATCTAGTAAGAAATTATAGTTCCTTAATTAGGTCGCGTGGTTTTGGTATTTGTAATACTTCATTTGTTTTTAAAGAATCTAGTGGATTTTTTTTTTCTATTTGTTCTTGCTTTCTTTTTTGAAAATTCATTGTGTTCATAAAATTTAAAAATGGCTTATTTACATTTATGATTTTATTCTTAATATTCGTAATTTTTATTTATACATTTATACTGTTTTTAAACTTGAGTTGATACATTTTTATGCAACTGCTTCTGTACATATTTCTTATAATAGCTATTTATTTTAAAAATCATTAATATTGTTAAAATTATTACTACTACATATAAAAGATTGTGGTCGGTCACCACGATGCTGCTGCTAGTAACATTATTTAATAAATTTGAATTTTCGGATTTCTTGCTTTCCGTATTTCCCATTATAAATTTAACTTATGAAATTTTTATCATTAATATTTTTCTTGCCTAAATTGTCGTTCTTTTAATTTCTCTAATTTTATTTGATTTTTAAAATATTGTTTCTTTTCTTTATCGTATGTGATGTTTGCTATGCGATGTAGCTCGGCTATCTTCTGTCTACTTCGCACTCGTCGTCCAGCTCGCTTCCTTTTTGCTGGTTTTGGTTCTTCTGAAATTTTACCTATTGTGTTCTGGTGTCTTCTCCGGTATTCTTCGATATTTATAGGTTTCGGACCAGCATCCTTAGGAGTTGGCTTGTATTGAGCTGCATTTACTGCTGTTGGCTCTGGTACGTACTCCTCTTGCTGTTGTTCCTTTACCAGATCCTCCCACTTTTTGAATATTTTGTTTATATTTTCTTGACTGTCAGTATTCATCTATATTTATTTTTTTTTTTTTTTGTGGGGTCGTCCGCAGGATCGCCATGTAATGTTATTTGTTTGGAGAAAAAATAATTAGTATAGTTTTAAAAGCTTACTAAGCTCTGTAGTGTTGGCTAAAAAGCCGCTCTTACATTGGTTTTGGTTTAGTTTATTTTGCAGCTAACCAAGCTACTTTTTAAAAAAAAAAAAGAAAGACTTTTAAGTTTTTCTGTTTGTCTCTTCAAGAATCAGAATTATCGAATGCCTTTATTTTGGGATCGACTCTGCCTTTTATTGGCAAATCGATCACATTCCAATACATATTTCTGGAATTCTCTTTCCAGAAACTCTCTTACAAATATTTCTTACATTCTAATTGTAACATGTAAATATCTTAATTCTAAGTTCTCACCAATACATGAATCCCCATTCCTATTGGAATAATGAAAGAATTATGCAAACGCAGCATAATTCCTTTGTTACAAGCTTCTGCTTGGACTTTGAGTTTGCGAGCACTTACAATGTGTCAATGCTTCGCTTACTCATGACTTTGTTTACAAAAGTCTAAAGTTTCTGGCTGAGCGTGACTAAACGCTGCAGTGGGTCATTGGGTATTTTACAAACGTATACAAATGTATACAATGTTTGTTAATGACTAAACTACATTGTGGTAGGTTAGTGTGTAAATTAAAGTGTGTGCAATAAGTACACTACAAGAGCAATGAAAATTAATTGTTTCGGATGAGTGTACGATGGCACTTAAAAAGTCATTGGAGGCATTAGATCGATGTCAGATCTACAAAATAATCAAAACTGGTTTGGTGGTCCGATAATTCTTTTGGGAAGTGATTTTCGTCAAATATTGCGGGTGATTTCATGGTCAACTTAATTCATGTTTGAAGTCAACCATTTTGTGGAAACATGTCAAAGCACTTCAATTATCGTGTCGGTAATCATAATGTTGCAAAATATCAACGAACCGCGTCTTTGCAATGACACTTCGCTAGCTGTGAAGAAGTTGATGAATAATGTTATCGAAGCAACAATTATTTTAGGAAGCTACAAAGGAGAAGACGTTTTGGTACCACGCATCCCAATGATTTCTACTTCAATTGCTTGTAGTTTCCAGCGTAACTTGCATTAGCAATGACAATAAATAAATCGCAATATCAGTCATTGAGTGTTTTGGAAAGGAACCTCGAAAATCCATGCCTCTCACATGGCCAATTGTATGTCTCCTATTCCTGTGTGGGAAAACACAGCCTCGTTAATTTACGCACTAGATAGGCTTGTGCTAAACAGTTCCGAGGTCGGAACGAACATGGAACGATTCTTTTGTACAGCGGAACTAGTTCGCGGAAACATGTCCGCGGAACTATGTAGTTCCTTTGAGCTGTAGTAGCAATTTTTTATGGTTTTTGTATATAAATTCTCTATACCTGAACAGAAGGGATTTAAGAGAAGGCCGAAGAGGATTAATATGTATGACCGACCCCCATTACTTTTGAAAAAGGAACATTTTTTCCTTAGAGACCTATTCCCTCCGACCACTCCTTAGGGGGGCTCCCATAGAAAAACGCAATAGGGGCATATTAATTTTGTCACTCTGTTTGTAAGCCCCATAAAGAGCCATAGGTATAGCAAAGTATATATATTCTTGATCAGCATCACCACCCAAGTCGATTTAGCCATGTTCGTCTGTCTGTCCGTCCGTTCGTATGTAACTTATAAGTGCTTAAAAAGAACAAATTGAGTACTCTCGAGTTGCAAAACGTGTCCGCGGAACTACCTAGCTCCGCAGTTTCATTTGATTGAATGAAACTCATATGCAGCAGATTGTAACATGTTCGCGGAACTATTTAGCTCCGCAGTTCCATTTGATTGAATCAAACTCATGCAAATCATTTGCAGCAGATTGTAACATGTCCGCGGAACTATTTAGCTCCGCAGTTCCATTTGATTGAATGAATCTCATGCAAATCATATGCAGCAGATTGTAACATGTCCGCGGAACTATTTAGCTCCGCAGTTCCATTTGATTGAATCAAACTCATGCAACTCATATGCAGCAGATTGTAACATGTTCGCGGAACTATTTAGTTCCGCAGTTCCATTCGATTGAATGAAAGCATGTTCAAAACGAAATAAACACAGCATTGCGCGCAACAGGAACGTCGAATGTCAGCTTACCATTTCACACATCGTACCATTTTCGTTCGTTCGCAAACATATCTTTGCACTTATAGTCGATCACAAATTCGTGTAAGCCATAATATGTGTGAAAGAGAAGTCGGTTCATATTGAACATGCTAAAAATGAATGGAAGGAACGATTAGAACTATGTCCGACTGTGAACATAGTTCCAGGAACTATACAGGTTCGGAACTACCCATCTCTAGCACTAGATAACAACTAAGAATATTATTTACCACAAAGTCTAACCGGCGGCCGTGGCGCGTGACCCATACGCCAAAGAGCCCTGGTTTAATTTCCGTCAGACACAGAAAGTTTTGTCAATTGAATTAATTTTTCTGTTCTATCGTCACCTCTCTGTAGACAATGGCAAACCACAGAGAGTAAATAATGCCATGAGAACATGCGGTTCTCGATCAATTCACAATTTGATCATAAGAAGTTAGATAAAAGTCCTTTCAAAGGCTGAAATGGCCATTTTATTACTTATCATTATTATCATCATTATCATCATGTTTCATCATTCACATTATCGACTGCAATATCAATTGTCGTCAAAAATATTATGATTGATTTTTTTTTCTTATTTGATTTTATTTAAATTAAGAAAACAAACTAAACTGGAATTAATAAATTCATAATTTCACAACATTGAATAATAACCCGATAACAGGCAGTTGGTTGAACTGTGAAGTTCTCAATTATGTTCAATCGATGGGATGAAATCGATTCAGCGACATCTAATGAAAGAGCAAAACCACTTTCGATACGGACTGTAATTTTAGGTAGGAGACAAAACTAAAACTTTGTAATTTAGTTCATATGGTTACTGTCGGCAACATTAGCAAATTGGACGTGGCGCCTCATTACAGTTACGTCCACTATTCGGGGGATACGCGTGGAGCGAAGCGAAGCGCACCGGGTATAAGCTAGTATTGAATAACTAGACATTTTTATTTCAAATTTTTTATAATTGTAAAATCTTTATCTTCTAACCAAACTTTGGATATGTATTCTCCGAAAAATCAAGAGTTTAACTCTTCAAAGTTTTGGCAAAAAGGGAGCATCAGGAGATTTCTAACCAGTGGGTTCATTATTCCGCTCGCAAGAAAAAAAATTTTCTCGCAAATCTAAAGATACATCTATATTTCGAGCTGGTTAACATAACGTTATTTATTTCCATTCTACATTGAATTAATGATTACTCTATAACAAACAGACTAAAAAATAAATATTAACACAAAAAATTTGCAACTTTCCGTAAAAATGTTGGCAGGAATTCAAAAACATAACTTATTTTTCGTTGGAATGATTTTTGTCTAATTCTTATTTTACTTAACGAAATTCTGTCTTATACTGTTACCATAAACATTCTTACCTTGAATAATCTTTTTTACATAGTACAAGACCACGTCGTGTGTAACAACTTGATCCAACATCAGCAAGCAATGTTCCACAGCAATGGCATTTTAAACAGGAATTGTGCCAAAATCGATCTAAGGCATGTAAGAGAAATCTATCTCCAATTTGTTCTGAAAAAAAAATTGAAGGTTAATTAATAAGTAAGTAGCGATTTCAAAGAATTTTAAAAAATTTCTTAAATTTTTTTTTACGTAATAGCAAATTCCCACTGCTTCGGCGGATTTCCCTTAACCTAGGGACTAGTTGTTAGCTCTTTATTCCGCCAAATTGACAGTATAGTACTTTTTCAATCTTTGACTCGTTTAATTCGGTCGTGTTTTTGCCGCTATCAGTAAACAATTTGTTTAAATAAGAAGTCTAATTTTTTAAAAAACGTAGTGCGATTGCGTCGAAATTCGCTTCGTATGAAATCGCCTTGCTAAGCTTGGACACTAACAACTTTTTTGTGGCGGCTTTTTTTTTTTGCCATCATGCCCTGTGATTGTGGCCATAAGGTTGAGCGTGGTCAACGTAAAGTGATCTGTACAAAATGCAATGATTTGTTTCACTTACAATGCGTCAATGTCTTGCCAGCTGATGTGGACTTTATGCAAAGTTCTGGAACCCCTTTCCATTGTAAGGCTTGTGCAGCCATGCGCCGGAATTCTTTTCGCTCACACACCCCCCCCCTCCCCCTCCCTTCAGCTAATTTGATCTGTGATGAAACAATTGCCAAGAATAGCATTAATGCAGTCGCATCACCCGAAGAACTGTCAACTTCTCAAAAGCAACAAAATCAGCAGAAACTTCAAAAGCAACAACAGCCATCCATGCCATTAGTAACAGCAACAACATCAGCAATCCCAATCTCTCTAGCCCAACAACAACTGGTAGCGTGCCAAAACCAGTTGAATCAGCAACAGCAAAACGTCATCCAATTCTTTCAACAAGAGCAAACAAATACGCAAACTCAGCAACAAATCGAACAAAGTAAAATCAATGACTATGATGATATGTAAAAAATTAATCTGCAATTAGTACTTAATGAGCTTACTGCCCTAAAATCGGTTAATTTTCATGCTCTTGAGCTAAAAAACTCTTTGCAAGATGATAGAGTACTTCTTATGCAAAAAATGGAAAATATGCAGTTGGAGTTGAATTTTATGAAGAATAAATTGGCCGAAAATGACACAACCTCCGCAATCTCTTCTCTTACTGCTGTGGTTAAAGAGCTGCGTGGTACTGTTCAGGTTGCTCTTAGTGTTAATGCTACTAATTTAATTAACAAGCCAACAAATCTCTCACCCAACCATGGAAACCAGCTACCCGATACTAGGTTGAAAAACAAATCACCGGCCATACGCTCTGTAAATAGAAACAAAATAGACAAAAACACCTTTAATATAGGGCTGCCAGACGTCCCGGTTTTCCGGGACATGTCTCGGTTTTTGAATGCTTGTCCCGGTCCAACCTTAATATGTCCCGGATTTGTCCCAAAAGGTCCGGTTTAAAGATTAAAATACATTTTTAAAAAGTTGCAACTACTTTTTAAATGTGAAATAGTAGTCAGTTTATCTTCAGTTAATTAAGCTCCTCCCTAGCAATAATCGATAATTGATATATATCACCCGCAGAATCCTATCTCTAATTAGCAACAGCTGTTTTTCGTTTAGTTTATTTAAATATACTTCAATATTTATACACAATACCTATTTATAATGCTAATGTTGAGCGAATTTTTTCACTTATTTCAAGCAAGCCAGAAATTTTGAAATTTTGAAAGTTCAAAGTAATGAAAAATATGACTGAAATTTTAATTGTAATTTTTTCATGAATTTTTATTGAAGAATGAAATCTAGTCTTTTTTGTTAAGAATTAAATGTACATAAAAAATATGTGAAAATACAATTTTTGATACTTTATTTCAAAATTTTTGTTTTTGAAATTGTTGGAGAGATACAGGGGTATTATGCAATAGTTTAAACATATCTGGCGGCCCTACTTTAATAGCAACAATGCTTCGGTCAGTGCCAAAATTGTGGTTCATTCAGTTGGTAATGCGTCTTTTTCAGTTTTGCATAATGTTCCTGTATAATCTCCTGCTATTGCTCTTACTACTGATGCTACTTCTCTATCTTCGCCTTTTTTGCCTGCTGCTGCTGTTGATATCTCTTCATCGGCTGTTTCTCGCAATTCGCTTTCATATGTTGCTGCTGCTAGTGATGTTGTGGGTGCTATGAATTCTTCCTCGTCTGCTTCGATTCGAAGGTCATCAACCTATGAGTGGAATACGGTACGCAGTAAAAAGCAAATACATGACATAAAACACAACAATGATAATTTCGTTGTTGGCAATAGCGTAAATAATGAACTGGATGTGGCTGCGCCCATGAAGATTTTGCATATCTCTTCTTTTAAGCCTATGGTCTCTGCTGAGAGTGTGATCGATTACATTACCTCGCACACTGATATAAATAAGAGCAACATTAAATGTCATGCAATAACAAATAGAGTTTAGCTACTACAGCTTTTTCGCACCTTCTCAGCATTAATCTATTTAAAGCCACAACCCAAAAATCTTTGAGATTATCAAAGATAATGATATTAGTGGCTCAAAATAAGTTAATGTGGGAAAAATTTACCCACCAAAATATGGTTGGGCTCAAGGACAACACTAGACGCCACAACTAACCATGCAATTACACAATAGTTTTTAATCTACTCTTGAGTTGACCTTTAGACGAGTTAACATCAAAAAAGCTACAATTGTTAACTAATTTACTCATATGGTTTAAAGGAGCAGTTAACATATAATTTGTTCAACTAAATGGTAAGTAAATTAAATTGTTAGTGTTTCTACTGCTTCTACGATTAGAGCTAAAATTAATAAGAGAAAGAAGTTCTGGAGAATCGAATACACCGGTTATGAGTTGGTGCAAATAGATGATATCTGCAGACTTCCTTCGCTCACTCAATGATTGCATTTTTAAAAGTTTTAAGCGATCCTCATAAGGAGGAAGGTTTAAAATGTCAAATCCACTTAAGCTCCTTAGGGCAAACAGAACAAAGCATTTTTGGATTCTCTCTATTCGATCAACATGCACATTGTAACTTGGAGACCAGACTTGACTTGCGTACTCCAAGTGAGGACGCACTATTGCCTAATACAACGTTGTAGTCGTTATCAGGCTGTTGAATTCTTTGGCCCAACGTTTAATAAATCCAAGCATAGAAGATGCTTTTTTACAAATGTTATCAATATGAATGTTAAAGGAAAGCTTAGAATTCATACATATTCCCAGATCTTTAACGATATCCACACGACATAAAGCTGATTTTGATTTTATTTTATAATCAAAAATTAAATTATTCCTTTTTCGCGAAAAGGTCATAGTTTGGCATTTATCTGGATTAAGAAACATATTATTTTTAGAACACCAAACTTCAAAAGATTTCAGATCGGACTGGATTTTTCTGTATATTTTCATATCATCCGCATAAATGAGCAGATGAGAGTTTTTAATGATATCGGTCACATTATTAATGGCTAAAATAAACAGAAGTGGACCTAGGTGACTTCTTTGAGGAACACCAGATAACGCAATAAACTCAGCAGACAAAACCCCTCGGAATCGTATTTGATAAGATTGGTCTGTCAAATACGATTTAATCCAGTTTACAAAATATTGTGGAAATCCAATGGACTTAATTTAAATAGAATTAAATTGTGTCGTAACTTATCAAATGCTTTGCTAAAGTAAGTGTAGATACAGTCGACCTGACAACCAGATTCAATGGTGTTTAAGCAAAAGGTTGTAAAATCGAGTAGATTAGATACCGTAGAGCTGCATTAACAAAACCATGCTGACGAGTTGTTATGACTTCACGGCAGTGAATTTTTACCCGATCACACACGATCTGCTCAAAAAGTTTTGGAATCGATGACAGTTAACACTGCGGCAGGAATTCCATCAGGTCCAGCGCTAAAATCTTCATCGATCGAACCAATACGATCAGTAGTGATCGTATATTCAAGGGGCACGGACGTGCCGGTCGATCGTCCCCTTGCTTGTTCTTGTGCCGTCGTTCCGTTCCGTCTGTCCTGCGTCCAGTGTTTTGTGTTTCAAATTGTTTGTGTTAAAAATTAACTTTTAATTAAATTAATAAAAAAAAACAAAACCAAAAATAAATACATAACAATCAACAAAAAAAAAAAAAAAAACCCCAAAAAAAAAACAAATAACTAATATAGCTGCATAAAACTGCATAAAAACAACAACAACAACAAACATCAAACCAGTTTTGCCAACAGCCGCCAACATCGCTGGAAAAATATATTTTTTTTGCTAACCACGCGAGGGGCTTTTCTATGCTCCTCGCTACGTAAGTAATTGTTGTTTTTTCGTGTCCGTCTATTCCCCCATCCTCTCCAATTAGTTACGACTGTGAGTGAGGTTGCACTGTTGAGCAAAATTGTGCCGAGGCAAAGGCATACCACTTGCCTCTGTACATTTGCTTATGCTCTCGGTGTTTAATCTCTTAGCAGTTGTAACTAATTACCTATATACCATTATTTTGTTTGAGGTTTACACTGAGCGAAAATGTCGGGTCATTTTTGCATAGATTTTTGCAATGTGCGTGGACTGAGGATGAATTTTTTCTCGGTTTATGCATATTGAATACTTAATAGGCCTCAAATAATGGCACTGAGTGAGACCCAGGTGAGCGAGGATGCAGATCCACTGGATTTACATATACCTGGGTATCGCTTACTGCCATTGTTTTCCCTGCATAGGGGCATCGCCCTTTTTATAAGAACAGATGTGGCGTATCAGTGCGAGAGGAGTCTGAGCGTTACCGACCCAGAGTTCAGCTCCTTGTGGGTGAAGTTCAGGGTTCGCTCGCACTTGATGCACTTCTGCTACGTCTATAGAAGTCCGAATTTAGGGAGGGAGTCCACTTTCAATAAATTGGACTCTCTCTCTGATTCGATAACGCATATTTTGGGGTTGTTCCCTGACAGCGAAATCGTTGTTGCTGGCGATTTCAACGTCCACAACCCGGCTTGGTTATGTCACTCGGGCCAAATAACACCTGAAGGACAATATGTTGAGCTTTTTGCTGAATCGAACCATCTGATTCAATTAGTGAAGGAACCAACTTACATTCCTAGAGTTGGTCTGCAAAGCCCTAAAGTCCTAGACCTTTTTCTGATTTCGCATCCTAAAAAATACGATGTGAGTGTCCACGCACCTCTTGGCAATTCGGACCACTGTACCATATCTGCTTATTTTTCATATTCTAACCTATGCACTTCTACGCCTAAAGCCCCGAAGAGGATCGCTTGGTTTTATGAAAGAGCAAATTGGATTGCGCTAAATAATTTTTATCGTAATTTCAATTGGAAATTATGTTTCGCTGATAGAAATGTAAATGCCGCGGCTCTTATGGTACAAGAAATTATTTTATTGGGTATGCAGTCTTTCATTCCTAATAAAATGAGAAGCATTAAGCCAAAAGACCACTCCTGGTTCAATGAGACTTGCAGGATTGCAGTCAGGTCCAAAGAGGAAGCCTTTCAAAATTTGCGTTCCCACAAAAATGCTGAAAAAAGAAGACTTCGCATTGAGGCTAGGAATCGCTGTAATGCAGTTTTAAAACGCCAAAAGTTTCGTCACGAAATTCGCATAAGAGAACAGGTTCTTCTTTGCCATAAAAAAAGTAAAAACTTTTGGTCATTCGTTAAGAGAGTTAAAAATCAGACGTCTTCGTCGATTCCTACTCTTTTAAAGGATGATCAAATCTTCACTGACTCGGCTGATAAAGCGAACCTATTGGCTGGATTGTTTGCACAAAATTCCACAATCCCGGCAAGCAATCAGCCACTGCCCTCTATTGAAAATAGATCGTCTTCGATGCAGGAGATATATTTTCGTACGAGAGCAGTTAAAAGAGTCCTTGCAAACCTCAACATTAACAAATCTTCTGGCCCTGATGGTATACCACCAATTGTGCTTAAAAAGTGTGCTTCTACACTGGCTCGACCTTTGCGAAACCTTTTTAACATCTCCTACAGGACAGGAGTATTTCCATCTTGTTGGAAGGTGGCAAATGTTCAGCCGGTACCTAAGAAGGGCGATGCCACGAACCCTGAGAACCACCGACCCATTGTGATATGCTCTACACTCTCCAAAGTCATGGAGAGTGTAATAAACTTCCACCTTATGAATTATCTGGAGCGCAACGAATTGCTCAGCGACCGTCAATATGGCTTCCGTAGAGCCCGCTCTACTGGTGATCTTATGGCGTTCCTCACTGAAAAATGGAACCATTGTGTTCACTTTTTTGGTGAGAGCAGGGTTGTTGCTCTAGATATTTCTAAGGCGTTTGACCGAGTGTGGCATAAAGCTCTCGTGTCAAAACTAATTGGATATGGTGTTGGTGGTAACTTTGCTCGATGGATCACGTGTTTTCTTAAGGATAGATCGATCCGTGTCAAGGTCGATGGAATTTCGTCCAATGAACACGCCATCGGTGCTGGAGTACCTCAGGGTTCAGTCCTATCGCCAACCTTGTTTCTGGTTTTTATCAACGACCTTCTGTCGTTGACTCACAACCCAATTCATTCGTTTGCGGATGACAGCAGCATTTGTCATTCATATTCTTTCAAAAAACGCCCAAACTCTTTGGAGATTGAGAGAAAGAGGCAAAACATGAATGACACACTTCTTAATGACCTAAGAAAAATCTCCGAGTGGGGACTTGCTAATAGAGTAGAGTTTAATGCTAGCAAGACCCAATGCTGCCTGTTAAGTCACAAGCGAATGAATTGCCCCTTAGCCCCCCTCAGTATGAACGGTGTAGATCTCGTGGAGTCAGATGCTCTTGACGTTCTGGGCATATCGATTCAATCCGATCTTCGCTGGAATGATCACATTTTCGATGTGTCGAAAGAAGCGGCCAAGTGCCTAGGTTTTTTAAAACGGTGTAAGAAATACTTCACTCCAACTGACCTACGCGTGATCTATACCTCATATATTAGGCCGAAAATGGAATACAATTCGCACATTTGGGCAGGAGCTTCAAGATCTTATTTGGAGCTTCTGGACCGAATTCAACGACGTGCGATATACTTGATAGGGGATGAAAACATTTCATCTTCTCTCTACTCTCTTGGGCATCGACGCAATGTTGGATGCATAAGCCTTTTGTACAGGTACTACCATGGGAAGTGTTCAAGGGAGATTCATGACCTGACGCCATCAGCTCGTGTGTTTCCCAGGTCCACTCGGGCAGCTCACCAAGCCCATCCCTATACCATTGCCTTGATGTCCAATAGAACCTCGCATTACCGAGATAATTCTTTCTTCAGTCGTACAGTTAAATTGTGGAACAATCTCCCTGCGGACGTGTTCCCCGGCAGTTTTGCGCTGTGTCAATATAAAACAAATCTTCACCGACACTACTCCATCTTTCCACCCTCCAACTAAATATCACCCTTCTTCCGAATCAACACAATGCTTTCGCATTTATAGGGGGCATCCCCTGTGCGTTGGTTTAGTCTAAAAAAAAAAAATTTTTGGGTTTTAAAAGATGAAGGAAACCCATCAGATTTCTTCTTAGCGTTAATGAAATCCCCAGAATCTCTTTGGATCAGACAATATTCTCAGCTTAATATTTTCTAAATACTCATGATATAAAACAGCTGACTGATTTTCAAATTCCAGAAACAAACGCTTGTAGGTTTCGAGGTCATTTGAGTCCAAGCTAGAGACATATTTCTTCCAGGCCCTGTTCCTATAGTTGCGAAGCGTTTTTAATTCATTTGTGTATAAGGGATATGCTCAGTTTTTCGCAAATTTGAGGCTATACGGCACAGACTGAGAAATCATAGCAAAGAGCTCCAAATAAAAAAAAATTAATGGATTCATCAAGGTTATGTCCATTAACGTATTCTCAAATATAATTCATATTGCAATCAAGTAAATAATTCATCTTAAAAAAGCCAGCTTTTTTAAAGTTGAATTCATAAACCTTATCGATTTAACTCGAATTGACTATGCTCTCTCTGTACGGTTTATACCAAATGCTCAATGGTGGATGGTATTCATCTACAATAGTCAGAGCAGGGAAGGCCCTAACAGGCAGTAACAATCACATTGTTACTGTCTGTAGTTAAGACCAGGTCAAGAAGTTTTTCAAGACTATTATAAATACAACTAACTTCTTGTAAGTCAGAACATATATTGTCAACAAATATATGCTCTTGGCGGGTCTTCGAATTTGATGCACAAAAATATGTATCATTGTCGGAAGAATGCCATTTTAAGTCAGGCAGATTGAAATCGCCCAGCAGTAAAATTTCGTCATAAACGTTTAGTAGATTTACTATATATTCTATGCACTCCGCAAGGCTTGCATAGACTTCTGCACTGCTCTTAGGGGGAACATATGCATTAATAACATATACATTGGAATCAGTGTTGCCAGAAAATTTTTGAGAGTGTAGCTAAAAATGCTACAAAAAGTAGCTAAAAAGAGCTAAACGATTTTTTTTAGCTAAAAAAAAGAAGCTAGTTTTTAAATTTTTTTTTAAATTTTGTGTACACAAATAAAAACAACAAAAGGAATATATTTTCATATGCTAAGGTACATTTTGATCAGTAAAATACACTTTCAATATATTAATAATTTTTTTAAAACGGTTATGTGTTAATTAAAACAAAAACGAATTACAAGAAAAAGGCCAAGAAGTCTAGTTTTAAATAAATACATATATCTATGTACAGTGCAGTCGGGGTAGGGTGAACCCCTAGTGCCGTGAACATCTCGCTAGGGTGAACGTAAAATTTTTTATATTGAGTACTCTATAGCGTGAACACTGCAAACCCGTATAACGTGAACAGTAAATTTCAACATAAAATAAAACAAAAGAATACAAAACTGAACACGCAAGAAAAAACTAACGGTAAACACCGTACTTTCTTATCTCATTTTGAATAATTGACAATAGTGTGGAATGACAAAGCGCAAATAAACATCATTGAAATTCGTGTCTTAAGCGTTGCAGCAGTATTATCACAAAAATGACTTAAAAAAAACCTAAATTTTTATCATTAAAAGAAAAAAGTGTCATAATTGAAAAGCTTGGAAAAGGCGCAGGAGTTTCAAGCTTGGCAAAGCAATATGGTGTTGCAAAATCAACAATTTGTGGCATACGTAAAAAAAAAGACAGAATCTCAAAAGTTATTGCGAACCGGCAATTCGGATCACTAAAACGAAAAACTTTAAAGCTGTTTCTGACAACGACAATGGATCACTACTATCCCTTAGTTTTCTCCTCATTAAAGTTTCATTCACTATATTTTCCTCCTCTTCCGAGTCTGAGGAAGTCAAATAAAAGTAAATAAATGGAAGCATTTTTTGTTTTTGCTAAATAATCACAACAGAACAAAGCAATTAGAATTGTTATATTTGTTTATAGTTTTATTGTTTTCGTTTTTATCTGTCAAATGGCAGTTTTTCGATATCAATCGAAATAAATTTCGATTTGTGTTCGATCGAATGCAGTCATACCAAAAAATAATCGAGACGGAATTTTATTCGATTCAACTGCTTGTTCATTCACGGATGCTGTATTTCGACACCTGGCTCAATGCGCACTTCTATGATGATGAGTTTTTTGACTCCAACATATATTGCACGAATCGAAAAGATCGAGATGCTACAAAAAACTGGATGTAAGAGGTGATGGTGTGCTGATTGCCGTAAGCGCAATTTTAATGCATCTCTTGAAATTTTAAATAATACTGATTCTCTTCTGGATCAGCTATGTGTGAAAATTCGTGGACTATTTGGAGAGTTATTGATTTGCGTATCCTACATTCCGCCGAATAGTGCAGATAGTTTGTATAAGGATCACACGGATAACATCATTAATCTGGTATCTAATCATGGAAATAGTAACTTACGCGTGTTAGGTGATTTTAACTTAAATAAAGTATGTTGGTCTTTTATCGTTGATAAAAATATTCTTATTCCATCTAATGTTAATAGCTCTAGGGAAATTTATTTAATCGATAGTTTTTTAAGTCTTGATTTGCTTCAAATTAATAGCATCGCTAATAGGCTTAACAGAATTTTGGACTTGATCTTTATAAACAATGATATGAATTCTAAGCTCTTTGAAAACCCTTTTCCATTTTCTGCTTCAGACATGCACCACGTTCCGTTGGTTATTGAAATGGAGTTTTATGTTATTTCAACACTAAGGACTGCTAATGATGTTGTATCATCTATATACAGTGGCTCAAACGCTTAATCGTACATGCGCAAAGTTGAACTTTTTAATAGTTTTTCGAAATTATGCATTTATTTCATTCTAAAAAATAACATATTTTTCATTTATTCAGAGTCCCCTCTTTTTCATGATGTATACAAAATATATTTATTTACATTATTTTCATAGTAACGAACAAAAACAAACAAAATCACAAAATGCCAAAACGAATAATCGTACAAAATTAAATGTTCTTAAAATAAATTACAAAACTCCTTGGTTAGTATTTAGTGGCCAATCCTTTTGCATTTATAACAGCATTTAAGCTTCCCGGCATCGACTCAACCAAGTTTTTGCATACGTCTGGTGAAATATTGTACCATTCGGTCTTCAGAGCTTCCTTCAATTCTTGTGTGTTCCGAAACACTTTATCTTTTAATTTTCTGGACAATTCCTCCCAAACATGTTCTATTATATTGAGATCCGGTGATTGAACGGGTGTTTGGAGCAGTTTATGACAATTGTAGATGAGCCACATCTTTGCAACCATGGAGGTGTGTTTCGGATCATTATCCTGATAGAAATCAAAATTGTTTAATATACCCAAACGCTCCGCACTTTCCTTTACATTCGCTTTAAGGATGTTAAGATATTGAAATTTATCCATATTGCCTTCTATAAAATGAATATTTCCAACTCCAGAACTTGAAACACACCCCCACACCATCACAGACCCTCCGCCATGCTTCACAGTAGCCTTTGTATTTTTGCAAATAAATTCAGTGTTAGGTTTTCGCCAAACATAGCACTTTCCATCCGATTCTTTTAAATTAAATTTTCTCTCATCAGTGTATAAAACCTTTAAATAATAGTCTTATCTATACTATTATATAAATGGGGTCTCTCGAATTTTCATCGTTCAATCAAGGGGGTAAATGCTGAACCGATTTTAATAATTCTTTTACCATTCAATTGCTATAATAAGCGATCCTGCTGCTGGGTACTACGTTTTTGGTAAAACTATTGATTTAACTATTTAAGAATTTATGTATTTTAATCCATGCTGCTATTGTATAAGCAGCACAAATAGCTTAAGCTCTTTGTTGAGAGAGAGAGGTGAGATAACTCACCGCGCTGCCATCTTGAGTGGATAGTTGCACTCAATTTATTTCTGCTGCAGTGTTGTCATAAGCCCAATATATCGTATTTATTTTGATTTTCATACTAAGATTGCTTGCCACTCTTTTTATTTCAATAGCTTCTGAGTTAAAAAATCTAATAAATAGATTGAGATAAATTTTACATAATTTTAGAATAAAGCTGAATTTAAAAAAAAAAAATGTAAAGATTGTCATTAAATGCCATTAACATTTTTATTAACCCATTAATGCTCACCACCAGAACTCGATGGGTTCATTATTCTGAACAAAACTGGCGTGAAAAATGTAAACAAACAAGCTTTTGGCGTCAACTTCACTGCTTTTTTGAAAATGCATACTTTTAGCTTTCTCACCCTGTCGAAATAAAAAGTTTTACATTGTCGTGGATTTTTGAGGAATTTTCGAAAAATGCGTAAAAATTTCATCGCGTATGATATATCATACGTTGTCATTAATGGGCGACACTAACTTCTATGGAAATTGGATGGTAGTAATTATGGTTGAACTAATGAGGTTGTCGCAAGGGTGAGAGCGAGTGCCCATAAATGTCAAATCGAAGTTGACAACTCATATAAAATCTGAAAGCGAAAATTGATAACATGTAAAGCCGATGAAGTTGTTGTTGTTGCTTTTCATTGATTTTGACAATTGTGGGTACTGCAAAGAGAGTACGATCAGCCCCAAGATAGCCTTATTAATTTAACCATGATGGTGATTTCAATTGCATGTAAGTTGTGGGGGTGAAATGTTTTGTACTACCATGGCTGTTGTGTGTTCAACGGTCTGAAATGTCATTGCGTTAGGTTATGGCTTGAACAGCTGTGCAAAGTATCGAGTCTTTATTTAAACATGTTTTAATATTTATATTTATATTTATATTTATATTTATATTTATATTTATATTTATATTTATATTTATATTTATATTTATATTTATATTTATATTTATATTTATATTTATATTTATATTTATATTTATATTTATATTTATATTTATATTTATATTTATATTTATATTTATATTTATATTTATATTTATATTTATATTTATATTTATATTTATATTTATATTTATATTTATATTTATATTTATATTTATATTTATATTTATATTTATATTTATATTTATATTTATATTTATATTTATATTTATATTTATATTTATATTTATATTTATATTTATATTTATATTTATATTTATATTTATATTTATATTTATATTTATATTTATATTTATATTTATATTTATATTTATATTTATATTTATATTTATATTTATATTTATATTTATATTTATATTTATATTTATATTTATTATCCCAAGCAACGCTGGGAAAGGGTATGCTAGTTATAAATAAATAGTATTTTAGTTTTATTTTACCGTTTTCCAGAAATCCATGTTTTTGGTTATATAGTCCTTTGCAAATTTTATGCGAGCGCTTTTGTTTTTTGGACTAATGTAGGGCTTCTTTCGCGCTATCCGGCCATGATAAACATTTTTTTTGAAAACATTTTGTATTGTTTCATCACATACCACCTTATTAGTGTTTTCTTTAAAAATTTTATTAATTTGCACCGCTGTAACAAAAGGATTTTTCTTAACTTCTTTAAAAATCATCATCGCGATCATTTATCTTTCTTCCTTGCCCTAGGCGGCTTTTATTTACAATGGAAGAGTCATCTTTATATTTTTTATAATGTACTGCACCGTAGAATGAGTTCTGTTCATTAAATTTCCGATTTCTCTAAAAGTTTTTCCCTCTTCATTTAGTTTAACAATTAGCAGGCGTTCTTCTACAGTTGTCTGTTTTCCTGAAGGCGCCATTCTGCGTCAACTAAACTTATCACTGTAAGACTTATGAAAAACTAAAAGCAGAAGCATTTATTGCTGAATTTGTCCCAAACCTTGACTGCACGCTAATAAAATAACGGGATCCTGTCGCCTCTTCCTTATGTACGATTATTTGTTTGGACATGAATTTGGTGTTTTTGTTTGTTATTCTGAAATTGTTTGTAATAAATATTGTTTATGTGCATGATGAAATAGAGGAGACTCTGAACAAATGAAAATATGTTTTGCTTTTTTTTTAAATAATTTGCGTGTGCGTTAGTCTTGCTAAGGCTCAGAAACGGCTGGGCCGATTTTTATAATTCTTTTTTTGTATTGTTTGCCTTAATGGCAACCCTGGCCTCATTTGTCAAAAATGTGCGCTTTTTTATCTTTTTTCAATTAAAATCGTCTTGAAATAAATCGGTTTCGGTTTTTTTTAAGTGTTCAGTACTCAAGTTTTTATTAAAGATAAGTAACTTTTCACATTTATTTTGTTTAACAAACTTTGTTGCTTACATATTCATTTGCATTTTAAGTGTTTCTTTTGTTTGCTTTGTTTATCTGAAGTTTAAGACATCTGCCTAGTTACAGTGTTTCTTAAACTGTGGAAATAATTATTGCCATATATTAAATAAAAAAAATAAAAAAGAACTTTGCATACTTTTAGTAACTTTTGAATTAAACAGTGTTGGCATACTGCATAGTTCATTTTAAGTAGCTATAAAAAAATAAAAAATAAATAACTGGCCATTTCAGCCCTTGAAAGGACTTCGACCTAGCTTCTTATGATCAATTGTGTTGTGCGTGTTATTAAGTTTGTACACAATTGGCCGTAAAATGGACCTACAGGCTTAACGCCGACTCCGAACGGCGATGAACGAAATGTTCTTATTCTCAAGAAGCTTTACATGACATTTTGATTACTCTCTGAGGTTTGCCATTGTCTGCAGAGAGGTGGCGGCCGTACAGAAAAATTATTTTAATTCAAATAATTTTCTGTCGCTGCTGGGGTTCGAACCTGGGTCTCCAAAGTTCTTTGACATAGCGGCCACGCACTTTAACCAACTACGCCACGGACGCCACGGTAGTAGCTATATTTACTTTTTATTTACTTATTATTAATTAATTATACATTAATATTATTCTTATTATTTTTTTGTTTTTGGTTTTTCTAAAGCATTTTTAAATTAGACCATTATTGTTTACGCTTGTTGAAATCACTACATTTCTTCTTTTTCTTTTTAATTTTTTTACAATTATAAATTTTCATATCTTCATTTAAAATGATTTGTACCAAACCTGGCTGCTTTACGAAGGGTGATACCGAGCGGTTTTTGTCATGTTGGTTATGTGACAACGCTGTTCATATCAAGTGTGCAGGCGTGTCAGGTCGAGTAGCAGACCACATAGATGAAGGTAAAGGCTTACGTTGGTCTTGCGAAAAATGTAGGTTGGCCGACATAAATTTTTACAAATTATTCAAGCAGACGAAGCAAGGTTTCTCTGAAATGAGTAGGGAACTTTCTTCGCTTTCTGCTTAATTTAATAAATACCAAACTCTTTTTAATGAGTTTAAATATATTGATGAGCCAAATTCGTCACCCAAGCGAAAAAAGAAACACAAGACCCTTCGAAGCAAGCAGAAAACTGACTTGACACCACCACCACCTTCTTCCGAACAGGACATTATTGAAGACATGGACACTTGTTCTGTTAGTACCTCTCTTCCTACTGTTGCTTCTTCTTCAAATTTAACTCATTTAACTGTTTCTGCTCCTTTGCCGTCGTCGGCTCCATCACTTACATTGCCAGATATGTCGTATGCCCAAACTGTTTCTCTTGCTCCTACTGTTGTCGATGCTCATCAGGTTGCACTTACTTCGGAGGCTTCTGTTTCAATCTCACCTAAACCATTGATTGCGGTTCCTCCAAATAAATCAATCTTTGTTTCGCGCTTAGCTGCAGATACAACAGAAAATGATATAGACTTTTTTATTAAAGCAAAGTTGAAGTGCTCTTTGTCTCTTTCGATCCAAAAATTCAAATATTTAAATCCGAGACTGGCTACTTCGTTTAGATTGACTGTTCCGGAAAATTTATTTAATACTCTTGTGGATGTAAACTTTTGGCCTCGTAATACAATTGTTCATGAATTTGAATTCAAAAACAAACCACGTATTGCAAATGTTGTACACTTGCCTCGTCCTTCTAATAATCCTCAGTACCATACAAAAAACGATTAAAAAATCACAAGTCTAAATTAGAGCTTGTCTATCAAAATGTTAGAGGTCTCAATTCTAAACTTTCCGATATTTTCATTAACAGTTTTGATTTTGAATATAACTTTATAATTTTAACTGAAACTTGGCTTCGCTCTAACGTATTAAATTCTGAAATAATGTGCAATAAGTACCAAATTTTTCGTAAAGATCGCTATGATAAGATCGGTGGTGGTGTTCTGATAGCTGTCCATAACTCCCTTGCTTCTGAGGAATTAACAATTCCTGGCACCAACGATCTGGAGTTTATTTGTGTTACAGTTAAATTTAATAATAATACTATTTTTCTTACTTGCTCTTACATTCCACCTAAAAGTGATTTAATAAGTTACCTAAACCATATTAATGCCATCGAAATTGTCCATAATATGCTTAAAAATATGGATACTATCATTGTTTTAGGTGATTTCAACTTACCTTCCGTGTCCTGGAGTTTGTCCGATGATTCCGAATTTCTTACTCCTATTTCTGCCTCTGATTGGATAAATGATTTCTTAGATAAGTTGTCTGATCTGTGTCTTCAACAAGTTAATAATATTCTTAATAAAAATTGTAGATCTCTTGACAGATGCACTTCTGTAAATCTACGTCGTTCGAACCCAGTTTCTGTTCCGGAAGATGATTATCATCCAACTCTTGAAATAACAATATTACTTGCAAACGAAAGTGAAAATAAATTAGCTCCAAATACGCGAAATAATAAAATTTTTAACTTTAAAAAAACAGATTATGTTAAACTTAATGCTCTTCTCGCGCGGATTGACTGGTCCCCAATTTTTAATAGGTCTTACAAGCAGGTCTTTAATAGGTCTTCGTACTCTTTTTATGATGTCGAATCTTCAGTGCAATTTTTCAATGATACCTTGCAGAATTGCTTTTCATTATCTGTGCCAAAACAAAATAGTAATTTCAAGTCTTTAAACCCTCCTTGGTTAACTAGTGAGCTTAAGTCTTTAAAAAATTCCAAAAATCGCTTATTTAAGAAATATAAAAAGTCAGGCTCTAATTTAGATTTCGCTTGCTATTCCTCTTGCCGTTACAGATATCAACTATTAAATAAACAATGCTACTCAGCCTATATAGCCAAAACATATACATCCAACATGTTTGCAAACTTCTTTAAAACAACCTACTCCGATATACCATTGAGCATGAGTCTTGAATATCCTTACCTACCACCAGTTAACTCTTTTGAAATCCCCGTAATAGATTCTAATATAGTTATGCATTACCTTCGGCAAGTTAAATCTTCTTTTACGACTGGTCCTGACGAAATACCGAGCTGCATTTTAAAACATTGTTCTATTAGTTTGTGTTCTCCCCTATCAATCATTTTTAACACATCCTTGCACAGTGGTCATGTCCCTATACATGGAGAAAATTTTATATAATACCTCTTCATAAATCCGGCTCAAAAATTGATGTTTCTAATTACCGAGGTATCGCAAAACTAAGCGCAATCCCTAAGTTATTTGAGAAAATTATAACTGATCAAATAACCCACGTCGTATCTTCCTCCATTTCCACCTCTCAACATGGTTTCTAAAAGGGAAAATCTACGATAACTAACCTCTTGGAGTTTACTACGCGTGTCATTAAAGGTTTTACTTTAGGACGACAGACTGACGTTATTTATACAGCCTTTAGCAAAGCTTTCGATAGTGTTAATCATTATCTTCTTCTGAAAAAGCTTCATCTAATTGGGTTTCCCGTCAAACTATTACACTGGATTAAATCGTGCTTGTCGAACCGTTCGCAAAAAGTTTTATATAAGAATTCTATGTCCAAAAATATTTTGGTCAAATCAGGTGTTCCTCAGGGAAGTCATCTTGGTCCGGTTTTATTTTTACTGTTTATAAGTGACCTTCCTTCTGTAATAAAACACTGCAACGTCTTAATGTACGCCGATGACGTAAAACTTTTTCTAACTTGCAAATCGCCTGAAGAACAACAACTCTTTCAATCCGATTTAAATAGTCTAGTGGAGTGGTGTAATTTAAACCTTTTAAAATTAAACTTAAAAAAATGTAAGCAAATGACATTCTCACGTCGAATTGCTAATAGTATAAATTACTCTATAAATAATACTAATTTAAAAATTGTACACAGTTTTATTGATTTAGGTGTAATTATGGATCCTAAACTTCGTTTCAATCTTCAAGTTAATTTGGTGGTAAATCAGCCTAGAGGTGTCCTTGGTTTCATTAAAAGATGGGCTAAAGAATTCAACGATCCTTTCACTACTAAGATACTCTATACCTCTCTTGTTAGACCAATTCTTGAATATGCATACGCAATATGGAACCCTCAATACAATGTTCACATCGATGCATTAGAATCGGTCCAAAAACAATTCTTACTTTTTGCTTTACATTATGAAGGGTTCCAACGCCCAACATTATCCTACCCCCTTATGAAACCCGCCTTAAAATTATTTCCCTGCCTTCCTTAAGAAGCAGAAGAATTATGCTCAATGTGTCCTTTTTATACAAACTACTCAGTGGCGATATAGACTCACAATACCTCCTTTCTTTATTAAACTTCAACATCCCTAGGAGCGGAGCCAGACATTTCCAGCTTTTTAAGTTGAGTCAGTGCACTTCTAATTATGCCCTTCACGACCCTTTCCGATGTATGTGTAGTGATTTCAATGGTAACTTGAACTTGATAAATTTTTCTGACTCGGTGGATGTCTTAAAACGTAAAATGATATTACATTTGAATAGTTAACACATTCATTGTGATAACAAATACATCTCGCGATAATTGTGTAGATTTTTACGATTTTACGATTTAACAAATTTAACACGCGATAATTGTGTAGATTTTACGATTTAACAAATAAGCATCATCGAATATGTTAGATACTTTAAGTTTTCGTTTTATTCAGTTTCGTTGCTTTATTTTTTTTTCATTAAATTATTTTAGATCTTTAGTTCTATAGCTTCCCAAGTTTGAAATGAGACCATGAAAACCGTGTCTCTCGGCTTGGTGCATCAGAGTTTATCTCTTTTCCATACAAGTTTTTACCTGCGTTGGCCCAAATGCATATCCAAATAATAACTTTAGCTCGGTGTTCCCTCATTTTAGTGACCCGAATATATAAATTTATTGTGCCTGCACAATATATACTTGTATATCTGTGCTATGTTTGGTATTGGTTTGGTGTTTGAGAGTTGCATCTCTTTTCCACGTAGGATCTTGGGTTGGACAGTAGCCCCAAGCCGAATGACAGCAGTTATGAACGCGGTTATGTATGGTCTGGTGAATTACTTTGGATGTTGTCTTGTATAACTTCGTATTATGAAGATTGTGCTTTTATTCGATGATGTTTATGATGTTTACATAAGCGCAAAAAATACTTAAATTTAAAATGTTTCTTTACTTAGTTTCTCAAATGTTTCTCCACTTAATTGTGTTTGGTGGAGGCTTTTATTTGCCAATAGGTGGTAAGTTTTAGCACGTAGGTGCATTCTATTCAGTCCGGCTGATCCGGGAACTTCTTAGAATGTAAAGCGTGCATGCGTATGGCACGGGTCATACGTATCTATGAAGATTTCTTACCTCCGGGCGAATCCAAAAAAAAAAAAAAAAAATGCAGATGTGGTTTAGAAAGAAAGAAAATTACAAAAACTTGAAGGAACAGCGGGAAAAATCGAAAAAATCGAAATTAGTAATTTTGTATGGGAATTGCCACATCAGACTACTTTAAATAGCCAACAAATCTAAACGTCTGGACGGATTTAATTTAAATTCGGCGCACACATTACTTGAATCCTATATTAGGTTATGGCATACCTTGTTTTGACCACGCTCCTTCTTCGGCCCCTTTACAAGAAACGTTAATTATCCTACTAGCGTACTTTTATTAGCGAAACTGTGTGTCTAAATAATTAAAATGAAATTCTGTCAAAAAACATTTATATATCTTCAAAATTGCACAAAATTTTAGTACAGCGTCTTTTTCTAATAACATAATTTTCTTAGAATAACAAAAAACTATCAGAAATTCGTATTTCTTACTTTCGATGAAAATAACTCCGTTTTTTTTTAATATATTTCATCCAATTTCTTTTCGTTGATAAATTCAATTTAAGCACTTAATAAACCATATATGAAGAAAGCTCCAACGTATTCATTTTTTACTCCAAAAGTCACAAAAGCTGTCATTTCAATAAATAAAAAAAAACTTTAAAAAAAATTATTTGTTTGCCCATTGTGAGGATCCATCCTTAGACCACCTCATGGCTTCAAAACTAACGGTTGAGCTGACTATTTTTATTCAAATTGAAATGTACTAAAAAAATGTTCGAATAGAATTCGCAATAAAATTATATGACAGCACAATCTTTTGAATTCGAATAATAGCAGCCTATTACATTCCGTGTTAATATGGGATATTAGAGTGTTTCATTCAATCAATAATTGAAATTCGATTGGCACCATTTTTTATCGATCATGAATGTTCGATAAAAAATTAATTTCGGGTGTAATCGTGATTGCTCGAATTTAGGGCGGGACGAAGTTTGCCGGGTCCTTTAGTTTAATTATAAATTAGGTGATTTCAATCTTTTTAAAAATGCAGAGTGGTTTTCTTTGCTTAATGGAGCTGATGCCTCTTCATCTTTTTCTGAATTTAAAGCTAAAGTAAGTGAAATATGCAATATGAATATTCCTAGGATTCCGACTAAAAATTTTAAGCTTCCGTGGTTCACTAACGGTCTTAAGAAACTAAAAAAATTAAGAAACAAGTTCTTCAAAAAATTAGAGCAAGTAATAGCTTAATATTTTTTCAAAAGTACCAGCATGGTAAGAGGTAATTAAATTTTTTAATAAATATCTTTACAACCAGTATGTTTTGGGTTTTGAATCTAAAAATAAATCAAGCCCAAAAGCCTTTTGGAACTTCGTCAAATCGAAAAAAGTTCTTCCTATATTCCAACTGCTGCTTTTTATAAAGATATATTAATACGCAAACAAAAAAAGTTTGTGTTACCTTTTTTTCTGTGTTACCTTCAACATATTCACATAATACTTCTATCGATGGATAGGTATTTTCGAGTAGATTTGCACAATATAATTTTTATTCGAATATGTTGTCATTAAGATAGGTAAAACTGAGCAAATATAAAACACTTTTTTTACCAATGGGACAATGAGAAACTATGAACAAAGCGACAAAGCTCTATTGAACATCGCTGCTGTAGCTTTCAAAAGCAAGAGTAGAATGCGGGAGTGACGCAAACACTTAACCCATTTCTGGCCAAGACAAGCAAATTTTTTTTCCCTGTGAAATCCTTATAATGGCTAAGTTGTAGGTTCCCCAAAATGGATCTGATGGTCAAAAAATTTTTCCGCTTTTCCGTTCACCTGGAGCAGCAGGGTGCGAAAACACACCCGTGGCAACTAAGATGCACAAGAACTTTATTTGAGAATAATATAAATATATGAAAAATCAAAATTTGCGTGATGTTTATACTTTTATTTAACAAAAAAAAAAACAACAAATCAGTTCATATGTTATGCCAAGCACTAAAACATTAAGGACACTGTTTTTACAATGAAAAAAACAATGTTTGATTTACATTTAAGTCGTTTTGATGCATTAAAATTACTGCTCAGGAACATTGATGCGTGGCAATGTTGATGGTCAAAAATCTTCTTCATCGCTGAGCTCCTCCACATTATCATCTAACTCAGGTTGTTTATCATCCGCTAATATTGGATTTCTGGCTATCTCCGATCTGAAATCAAGCTGTGACATTGATTTTATATTTTTCTCTTTATATGCAAGACAGTGTAATTTCCACGCGTTAAAGTGTTGTTAAAGTACTAAAATATTAGCACTAGCAAGCAAAACCCAATTCAATAAATTCAAATTAGTTTTGCAATTAAATTTTATATAATAGTTAGAATGCATTAGTATAATAGAAAAATCAGGCTAAGCGCCACGGATGCGTTTTCGCACCCAACGAAAAGTAATGCATATTTATCGCGATTACATTTACTTTACGTTATACAGTAAATCATTTATTATTTTTTGATTTATTTTCATCACATTTAGATAATTCTAAGAAATTTTTTCGTTCGTTAAGTATTTTTTTTTTTATTTTTTAAAAAATAGGTCAAAAATGGAATTCTTTTTATCTGGTAAGGGGAAGAGAGTATGCTTGGGGGAATGCTTAATTCGAACTTACAATAAAAAAAAATAAAAGTAAATAACTGGCCATTTCAGCCCTTGAAATGATGGTGGTGGTGGTGTTGTTGTTGTTGTTGTTGTTGTTGTTGTTGTTGTTGTTGTTGTTGTTGTTGTTGTTGCTTTCTCTTAATTTCTCTCAGCGTTAAAAAAACAGTTAAACTGCTGCTTGCTCCATATAACACTTGACGCCAAGCCATTGATAATTATTTGTTTTGTTCAATACTTGGTGGTTTATTTCGAGATGACGCACAGTACGTTGTCCCATAGGAATAAATCAAGATTTTTGTTGTAACAGAACCTAACAAATTTGGTACCGTTTTTTAGATAATACTTTCACTAAGAAAAATTCAAATTTTTATTGCAATTGAACAATTTTTAGCCACTATACCTCTTTGAAGTCAACTATTTTTAAGTATTTTTATTGTTGTGGAACATTTGATTTTGCACATCTTGCAAAGAAAAAATTACTGTAAGTGCAATTTTAGCTGAATTCATTTGTTTTTTGATTTTATTTAAAGGAAAATATTGTATAAATAAATAACTCTTAATACGTTTTCAATTTAGCTTACGAAAATAAATTGAAAAATTTCCAAAAAAATAAAAATTCTTTTAAATATTTTCCAAAATTTTGCAATTTTTGAGAGCAAATTAAAAAAAACATAAAAAAACATCTCTTCCATTTTCTAACATATTGTTATACATGTATTTATCTTTCAGATTCCAAAATTTAATAACCGTTTTCAACCGTTTCTCGGAGTTATCGCATTTTGAAAAATGGTCTAAAAATCATATTTTCCTCTAACTAATGGAAATTTGGTTTTTATGTTTTGTTAAAAAAAATTGGAAATTATTTTGAAAAAATTACTTAAATTTATAAAAAAATTTAAAAAATATTTTGAATTATTTTCTTTTTTTAGCAGACAAGACAAAAAAAGCTCCACATACCCCAGTTTACTTTTTATATTTTAATTTTTTTTTTTTTGTTTTTAGTCTTTCAGAAACTGTTTTCTCTTTATCCGATTCGTTGAGTAATCGCGTTTCGAAAAATAGTCTAAAATTGATATTTTTCAAAAATTATTTTGCGGTAAAGCGCGATAAAGCGCAAAAGCTATATGATGAATTTCATTTAAAAATCGAGATAAAACTGAAATTTTGAACCCGACCACCTCAGATATCGATGAAATTTTGTTCATAGCTAAATTTGATCAATACAAAAAACCCTCATTTTTAGAAATGACTGTTTTGCGATTTTTTGGGCGTGGCACAGTGGGAAAGTTTTCGAAAAAACGCGAAAATGGTCGAAAAGAGCTCCATTTAAACTGCAATAACTCAGAATCGGCTGAACCGATTTCCATGATCTTGGTATCATTAAAAAGATATTTTAAGAGGCTTTATGACACGTTTAAAAAATAAAAAAATTACACTGTAAAAAATTTTATAACAAAAAGAAAATTTTACCTAACGAAAAAACCAAAAAGATCAAGGGTTTTTTTACAGTGTATTACTTTTTTAGAAAGGTTTATCCTTCACTTATAACATATCAAAAAATAAAAATGGGTTCTTTTTTAGTTTTTTTTATATAATTTTTTAAGTAGTGGCACTTCTAGTAATTGCCCATATATTTTTATATTGAAGCCACGAAAAATAGCCAAACATCTGTTATATTACTGAGAAGTGTTCAAATTTCAGTTATATTCAAAATTCAAAATATACTTATAATGTGCAAAGATTATTGATATAATATGCATAAAAGAAAATTATGTATGTATACAGGTAAAAAAAAATAAACATTGTCCCAGAAAAATTATGAATGGCACTTTTATGCTACCAGTCACGGAAAATCTGCATGTGATGGAATCGGAGGAACATTGAAGAGAGGTGCTCGAAATTATAGTATTGCAAATAAAAATTAAATCCTGACAACGAGACAACTCTATCACTGGGCATTAGAAACATATAAGACCACCGTACAAGTTGCTTACGCAGATGCTGACGAATACAACAACGTTAAAGAAAAGCTATTTTCAAGATATAAAGAAGCTCAAACTATAACAGGAACTCAAGGCTTTCATTCATTCATTCCGATAAATGAAACGTCTGTACATGTGCGCAGATATTCTGACTGTGCCAAATTTGAGCAGCGCAAAATTTCTTACAAATAATTAACTTAAAAAAAATGTAAATAAAATAAAACACAAATTAATAAAAACATGGCAAATAATATAAACAATTGTTGATGGTTTTTTATTTGTAAACATTTAAAAAATGTTAGAATTGTTGAACTATTTTGTAAATGTGTAAGAATGTGACCTGATATTTTCGCTGTTATTCGAAAACTTTCGGTACGTTCATCAGGTGCATTTATATAGCAATATTGAAGGCAATTTTAAAATCAATTCTTTAATTAGGGGTACCTGCAGTGTGTTTATTTTGCTAATCCTAGAAACACAGTTACAGTAAGCATTTTATGCGCTTACCTGTATACTTATTGGTTTGGGCTGGTACGGCCGCAAGAACTTTTTGGGGTTAAAACATAGTCATAATTTTTCTGGGACAATGTTTATTTTTTTTACCTGTATACATACATAATTTTCTTTTATGCATATTATATCAATAATCTTTGCACATTATAAGTATATTTTGAATATAACTGAAATTTGAACACTTCTCAGTAATATAACAGATGTTTGGCTATTTTTCGTGGCTTCAATATAAAAATATATGGGCAATTACTAGAAGTGCCACTACTTACAAAATTATATAAAAAAAACTAAAAAAGAACCCATTTTTATTTTTTGATATGTTATAGGTGAAGGATAAACCTTTCTAAAAAAGTAATACACTGTAAAAAAACCCTTGATCTTTTTGGTTTTTTCGTTAGGTAAAATTTTCTTTTTGTTATAAAATTTTTTACAGTGTATTTTTTTTTATTTTTTAAACGTGTCATAAAGCCTGTTAAAATATCTTTTTAATGATACCAATATCATGATAATCGGTTCAGCCGATTCTGAGTTATTGCAGTTTAAATGGAGCTCTTTTCGACCATTTTCGCGTTTTTTCGAAAACTTTCCCACTGTGCCACGCCCAAAAAATCGCAAAACAGTCATTTCTAAAAATGAGGGTTTTTTTGTATTGATCAAATTTAGCTATGAACAAAATTTCATCGATATCTGAGGTGGTCGGGTTCAATGCATCTCGATTTTTACATGAAATTCATCATATAAAGAAAAAAATGTGAGCACATTTTTTAATCAATTAAAGTGTTTTGTTTTTTAAGTTTTCAAAAAAAAAACTATGAACAAATTTTGGTTTTTGTATAGTATGAAAAAAAATTTCAAATAATTTTTAAAAAATTACTTAAATTTAACAAAAAATTTAAAAAACATTTTGAAAAATGTTCTATTTTTAGCATGAAAGAAAAAAAAAGTTCCACATAATTCCAATTTCATTTTTATATTTTAATTTTTTTTTTTTTATTCTTTCAGAAACTGTTTTCACTTTATCCGACTTCTTCCGATTCTTTGAGTAATCGTTTTTTGAAAAATGGTCTAAAATTGATGTTTTCTCAAAAATTATCCTTTTTTTTGTTACCATATTTCTTACACTCTACCGGAGTTTGTTTATAATTTTTAAAAAATTTTTTAAAAAAACTGTTTCTTAACACATAAAATAAAATTCTGATGTTATTTTAGACAAAAAAAAATTAAAATAAAGGTTATGTTTTCTTACAATACTCTTTTTAGCACATGATAAGGGAAAAATTAACACCAAATGAAATGGGCCGATTTTGTAACACCGAAAATCGATTTTTTTTTCAAATGGCCGCCATTTTGTTTTTTTTTTTTTGGCGGATAAAAATTATCTTAGTTCAGGCGGTGGCCACTTAAACAAGAATTAATTCGTTTTTTTATTTTTTCTTCAGATGTTCCAGACTGGTGATATCCTGCACACCGTCAATTTTTTGGCATTTTTTTTAAAAAATCAAGTAAGTAAGTAAGTAAATTTTATTGAGACTTCAGAACAATTACAATGAAATAAGCAGAAGTGACAAAGAAAGAAAACATAGAACAGCAAAATTAATTCTATTACAAGACAGGAAAGCATGCAGAGGCAAGGAAAATGGAAAAGAAAATCAAATGTTTGCTCAAAAAAAAACATTTTTAAGTAACGTTGATGCGAAATCTTATAACACTTAAAGCTAATTAAAAATAATTAAAATTACAAAAAAGAAGAAAAAGAAAAAAGGAACAAATATTTACATATATACACTTAATAAAAACATAATATTAAGATAAAAATCAGCCTCTATATACATTCGGGCTAGCTTTACGGTAAAATTCAGGTATTAGCGATGTGGCAGAACTCGAATTTAAAGTAAAATCTATATTTTCATTAATTATTCCAATTGCAGAAATATAATTTATATTTGACCAATTATAATTTGTTTGCGAATCAAAAACAAAATTAATTAAATCATTTTCTAGGTAAGGTATTTATTGAAAAAGTAAATATTTATACAAAGGAATAATGATTATAAGCGAAAAAATTAGAAAAACGTTTAGTGAAGAATTCAAAATTCCGATCTACACATAATCTCAAAACTTTACGTTCAAATTTTTCAAGATTTTGCGCGACTGAAGGGGAGATAGTGAACAAAATCGGAAAAGCATACATTAAAACGGAACGTATACTAATTTTATAAATAAGAAATTTAGTATTAATAGGCTTTTCTATGTCTAAGGAGACTGCTACTGTACATTTACGTTGACGAAGATTTAGAATAATATCATTTTTGAATTTTAATAAAGCATGAACCGTTGAATGTTGTTTTTTAAAACCAAATTGAAAATCAGGAATATATTGAACATTAACACAAGTATCTAATTTATCTTGTATAACTCTTTCAAGAAGATTTCTAAGATTAGATAGTAAAGAAAGTGGTCTAAAATTGTTCACCTCAAAACAATTTGCTTTTTTTTTAATAGGAATAATTTTAGCGATTTTCCATGAATCAGAAAAATAGTCGTTATTAATACAGTTATTGAAAATAATTGCAAGAAAATCAAAAACAATAAAAGGCAATTTTTTAATAAGAAAATTTGAAATATTATCAGATTAAGATTTTGAGTGAAAAGACGAATTTTATCAGAATTAACGAAATGTGAATTATCAGAAGGTGAGGATGAAGTACAAGAGGGACTGAAAAGATAAATAGAAAATGGATTAGAGTCTAAAATATTGTGAACTTCAGACTCTAACTCTAAAATATCGGATCTTTCAGGAATTGTTTTTTCATAAATTTTTTCAAAGTGAGATTTTAAAAATGGAACTTTATCAGATTTTTCAGTATAAAAATTACTGTCATAATAAATTTTAGTACAAAATTTGCCATTCGTTTTTTTTTAATTATTTTAAAAATTTCTTTATAAGCAGTAGGACCAGGTTTTATAAGTTTTAATCTCTCACTAAATTCTTTGACTTTATGAATTTGTACTTGTTCTTTGATTAATATTTTAATAAGTGAAATTTGAGCTGCAAGAAGTTTATATTCTTCTGAAGTTCTATTGAAGTTAGAATGAAATATTTTATTAAGTCTACGTTGTCAGCGATTTTTAATTTTATATAAATTTTTGATTGAACCTGGTAGAGAAGTATTATTAAAAAGTTTGTATTCAACCAATTCACTATGTGAATCTTTGACCGAATTAATGGAAGAAGTTAGGAAATTAATATGAGAGTCAATTTCAGAATTTTGTAAATTTAAATTATCGGGAGGTAAATGATTTTCAATAACAGAAGCAAAATCATTATGAAAAACATTCCAATTTGAATTTTTATAAGAAACAAAAAATTTTGGCTGACATAATTCAAATGTGATATCTTTTAAATCAATTTCTAAATAAAGTGGAAAATGATCGGAAAAGGAAGAAAGACTATTAATAGAATAATTTGGATTAAAATTATCTAATAAATTTGTAGAAATTAAGAAATGATCAAGATAAGAAGACCCATTAGGAAATGAAGGAAAAATATCACAAATTCTTGAAAATTCGAGAGATTGATTTTGAGCCAATTAAAAAAAAGTTTTACCATTTAAATTATTAATATTGTCGTTCCAAGAAACATGTCTGGAATTGAAATCACCTCCAATTATCAAACCGTCATAATTTGAAGCACGATTAGCAATAGAAACCAAACCATCAGCAAATGCACCAGGTGAAAAATTACAAGGAATATAAGTTGAACCAACTAATAATTTTTTTTTACTTTATTAATCGAAACACAGATATCTAAAAAGATATGTGGGAAAAGAATATTAGATAAAGAAACAATAGAAAATTTTATATTTTTCTTTATAGCAATAACAACACTTTGAGAACTATAATCTCTCAAAAAATTATAATCATTCAAGCGTATTCCATGAGATAGATGCGTTTCTTGAATGAAGCAAATATTAATTTTATTGAAATCAAGAATTTTTTTAATTCAATAACTCTACTGGAGTCAATTAGTGACCTAACATTAAAAGACAAAAATTTTTTAATGTTAGTCCCCATATTTAACTAAAACTTCATTCAAGAGTGAAGTACACTCTTTTATAAGGTCATCTTTAGACAGATTATTGATATTTTTCAAAAACTTTTCGATTTTTTGCTCGAGCGTTTGTTGCTCAGGATTGAGAATTTGCTTAGCAACTTTCAAAAATTTATCAATAATTGTAGGTTTAGCAGAGTTTGAGAGAGAAATTTTAACAGGATCACGACACAAAGCTGCGTTATAGGCTTTAGCAGAGTCAAATGAATCATGATTAGGCAGGGATTTAAAGAGGCTGGAGAAGGATTGTCCTTTAACAATTGACGAACGACTAGTAACAGCTTCTTAGACATTAGAAAAAGCCAAATGTTGTTTTGCTCTAGCTTCAGAAATTAAACGTTTTTTATTTTTAATGAAATCCTTGTAAAAAGAACAGCCTCTCCAATTGGCAGGATGACCAATGATGATGTACAATAATTAATACAAAATGGTTGAATCTTTAGACTAGAATCTTTATTCAGAGAACACTCACCAGGTTCATGATTGGACTCATATTTTACACAACGGTAAGATCTATTGCAATTTTTAGCAATATGACCTTGCATTGCACCTCCCTACTTCTTGACTTTGGGGATTCCCATGAAATAACTTGGTGCAGTAATTTTTTGATTTTGGATATTTCACCAAACTTTTTTCCTGGAAAAAGTGTTATTAAAAACAGACCTGCATCAAAATTATTTTTGATAGAAGAAAGAGTTTGAAATTTCGCAACCTTCTCTACAGTATCTGGGATAATACTATCAAGCTCCGATTTAATGTCAATGAGGTCTGTAAGGTAGTGCAGACTTCGAATAATTAGACTTGTTTGTCTTAAATTTTTCGGAGTAAAGGAGAATGACTCAATTTTTTGAGCCTTAAGTAGGGCCATCATTTTCGAATGAAGGCTCGAGTCCTTAAGATAAATTTTTGATTTATTTTGGGTTACATTTTTAATTTTGAAATCAAAATTTGGGTTTTAATTTTGAATTGGTCTACTAAATTTTTAATGTTGATATTATAAACAATGATTGGGGGGCAAAATTTAGCCTTGGAGGGTGCCGCCACATCGATAATGTCTGAACTTACCGCTTTTTTCTTTTGTTTTTTTTTTGAGATGCAGGTGTCGCTTCAAAAGTTATATCCGCCAGCGGGGCAAAACGATTAGATGATGAAAAACTTGATAAATCAACAGCCTTCATTGTGCCTTTATTCGAGCGCTTGGTTCTCTTTTTAGCGATAAAACCTTCATCGTCAGACTCCGGCAACGGCATATTATTGCAGATAGCATTATTGTAGACAGATGAAGACGACTCCTGGACAGGATCAAAATCAGTAATATCTTGAGCATCCATATTAGGATCAATATTATTTGGATCACCCGGATCAATTTGATAATTGGACGCCATCACATCCAGCAATATTTATTTTATTATTAATCAGCGGATTGCGTATAAAAATTTGCAATAATTTATTTGATAAAAAAATCTGTTTATTTTATATTTTTTTATTTAAGAGACAATTTTTTCGGACGTCTGCTTTATTCAAAGCTTACTCGGTTTTTTCTAAAAAAAAAAAAAAATCAAATAACATCAAAAACCGCTTCAAAAATTCTAAAAAAAATTTTGTTGTATTTTTTAAATGTTCATAAATACAGCCATGGACATATAAATAGCACAAAAATACATGTAGAGTGTTTCACATGAATTTAAATAAAAAACATAGAGGAAAACAAGAATTTATTTCATTGTATTTGAGTATAAACATTAAAAACTTAAAACTTAAAGTAACTTTGTAATTACGAATTAAAAACTAGAAAATTAATAAAAAATCTGAAATTGCTCCCTATCTGAGGTGGACATAAAAATAGCACAATTTGGATTCTGGAAAAAAAGACATAGTCATTTATTTTTATTTTACAATGAGCTTACGAATATGCTTACTAGTACTTGGTACTGTATCCCGAATCGTCCAAAACAGCCCGACATATTCGTCCCATACTCTCCACAAGCTTCCTGACCTTATCCTTCGGCATAGAGTACCAAGCCTTCTCAATTCCACTCCAAAACTCATCTAAATTTCGAAAATTTTTGTTGCTTATGCTGACCTTTACATCATTGCATAAATTTTCTATGGTATTGAGGTCTGGACTTTGAGCCGGCCAATTCAAAATATTCCATTTTTCCTTTTTTAGCCAATCAATCACAATTTTTGCCGTGTGTTTTGGATCATTATCGTGCATAAAAGTCCACCTAATAGGCATGTTCTCAAATGCAAATGATTCCATCTGGTTATTAAGAATATCTAAATACATATTTTTGTTCATTATTCCTGGTATACGGAAAATTGGCCCAACGTCGTGCCAGGAAAAAGCTCCCCAAGCCATTAAATTCCCTCCTCTATGCTTTAATGATTATGTTGTATACTTAGGATTCAACTCTTGGCATTTGGGGCGCCGAACAAAAGTTTTTCCATCTGGTCCAACCCTATTAAATTTAGTTTCGTCAGTCCAGAGCACTTTCTTCCAAAATTGGTCATCTTTATTCACATGGGCACTTGCAAACGCTAAACGATCCTTTATTTTTTTTTTTTCTTTTTGTTAAGAGCGGCTTTCTTCGGCTAATGCGTCCATAAGGATTAGCTTCATGTAGTCTGTTATATACTAGTTTTCTTGAAACATTAAGGTTATTTTCTTCATTTATTTCCCTCATAATTTGCTTTGCTGACTTGAAAGGCTTTGCTTACTTTTGCGAACTATAAGTCTATCAGTAGAAGCGGTGGTTTTACGCAGTCTAGGATTGCGCGACTTATTCTCGAAATTATTTGAACCATTTAATTTAACCAGCTTGAGTGCATTATAGACCATTTTTCACGAAATTTTGAGAATATCCACGAGTTTAGATGTTTTTTTGCCTTTTCGACTTCGTTCGTGAATTATAGACCTTTTTTCCGGAGTGCAATGTTTGCCACGACCCATTTTATTTAGAATCGGCGAAATCAACTAAATACAACTCTAAAATTTTAACACCCGATCTTGTTAACTTTTATTCACCAACTAACATGTGTGCTATTTATATGACCACAGCAGATCGTACATTCCTATACAGAAAGAGATGGCCTGAGAAAATAAAAGTAAGTAACGGTATATCTCTCTCGGAGTTTTAAACAACGTCACACTGGAGTCTCAAAAAATTATAACTACAGTTAATGAATGCATTATAAGGTTCAAACGAAACGTTTAAAAAACAAGTTGACATTTGTGCTATTTATGTGTCCATGGCTGTATATGTGCAAAATTCTTCTTTTCAAAAATGAAAAGAAATATGAAAAGAAATATGAAAAGAAATATGAAAACAAAATTCCCGAAAACAAGTTTTTTTTTTAATTTGTAACCTATATGTCCCCTTAAAACATTTTTTTTTATTTAGTTTTATTTAATCATATTAAAAAAAAAAAAAAAATAAATAACTGACCATTTCAGCCCTTGAAAGGACTTTGACCTAGCTTCTTATGATCAATTGTGTTGTGCGTGTTATTAAGATTGTACACAGTTGACCGAGAAATGGACCTCCAGGCTTAACGCCGACTCCGAACGGCGATGAACGGAATATTCTTATTCTCAAGAAGCTTTACATGGCATTTTTATTACTCTCTGAGGTTTGCCATTGTCTGCAGAGAGGTGGCGGCCGTACAGAAAAATTATTTTAATTCAAATAATTTTCTGTCACTGCTGGGGTTCAAACCTGGGTCTCCAGGTTCTTTGACATAGCGGCCACGCTCTTTAACCAACTACGCCGCTCTTTTTTTTTGTTTTGCAAAACATTATTTAACATGTATAGTAGCATTTTTGTCGAAAGAGTGCATAGGAAACTATATGCCTATCTTTTTTTTAAAAAAAAGATATTGCCAAATGGTTTTCAGTATTAAAAAGTTAAAGCCTTAATCGTTTAAAATTAAGTTTTTTTGTTTGTTTTTTTTACCAGTTCGAATAACTTTAGTATTAAATTTAATATAGGAAAATTTCGTTTTTTTTTTTATTAAAACCTATATTTTGACGGAAATACTTGATATACGTAAAATCTGATTCAATATTTGAAATCAAAAACCAAAAATTCATAAACATGCAGAATTTCATAACAATCGAACCACTCCTTGTATTTTTTCCTCACTTTTGTATGGGCTCAAAGTACTGTGTGACGCTGCGACAGAGAGCGCCGCTGATGCCGTTCATTCTGTTCAGGATATGTGTTGATGCGTTCATCACGCACAGATTCATCTGGAACGCCAAACTTTTGTTATGACGGCCTGTTTTTTCGCATGGTCAACTGTATGTTGCCGCGAGTCGAGTTAGATCGTTCGTGTTTCTGTTATTGATGGACAAGGACATTTGGCTAACGATGAAAGGGTGTTTACAAAAAATATAGTTTATACTGAAATTTTAAGTCATTAATTTATTTATTTAATATGGAATTATCATTTATCTTGATTTGTTTGTTATACTTTTCTACCGTTTATTTACTTTTACTTACTTATTTACTTTTCTTTTAATTTATTTATTTACTTTAAATGAATATTATATGTTGAATAATTTTTTGTTATTGTCGCATATATGCTTCCTTTTTTGTCCTTTACCACTATTTTCCTCATGGCGTCAAGGTAAGCATTAAGAACTTCCATGCAAATTAATAACAATTCATTATGTGAAAAACAACTTGAGTTTCCTTGACCTTACAACTACAGGCCACAGGCGATTCTAGTAAAGATAAAAAGGCTAACTGCACTGAAGACGCTACTAATCTTTTTGCCGATTATTTTCATTCCAATTTTGTGTCTGACAGTAATAACTACACTTCAAACGATGACTTCCTTAATAATATTCAGTCGCCCCTTGACTTCGGGTCCCTAATATTATCATCCGAAGATATCATTAAAGGCATCACTAGTTTAAAACCGTCAATGAAAACTGATACTGATGGTATATCTGGTTTCTTGCTGAAAAATTGTTTAGCATTAGTTAAACCCATCAAGACTATCTTTAATAAGCCTCTAGTTTAAGCTGTTTTTATTGACGAATGGAAGGTTGCTTTTATAACTCCCATTTTTAAAAGTGGCAATAAGAATGATATTTCTAACTACAGGCCAATCTCGAAACTATCAATCATTTCGAAACTATTTGAGGGCATCATTAAAGACAAATTGTATTTTCAAGTAAAGCGTTTAATTTGTCCTAATCAACACGGTTTTGTCTCAGGACGTTCTACTGTATCAAATCTAATGGTCTTCTCTGAAGATTGTATTTCTGATTTTAAAAGTGGATATCAAGTGGATACAATATATACAGATTTTTCCAAAGCTTTTGCTATTAAAATTTGCAAAAATTGTGTTTTACTCTGTATTCTTAAGTGGTTACGATCTTATTTAACTAATAGAACTTGCTTGGTAGTCATTGATAATGTATAATCTGCCAAATTCATAGCTTAATCTGGAGTTCCACAAGGCAGCATTCTGGGACCGTTACTATTCATTTTGTTCATAAATGATATTAGTTCCTGTTTTTCAAATTTTAACGGATGATTTCAAATTCTATTCTTATATGCGGTTGATTTAAAAATATACAATATAATCAAAAATAAATCGGATACTGATATTCTACAACGTTTTTGCATGGTGTTGTAAAAACCGTATTTACTAAACATAAATAAGTATTTTCATATTACCTCTTCCAGCACAAAACATCATCAATTCGTCATATTCTATTGGTACGTGAATCTTAACTAAAGTTGACAAAACGTGTGACCTAGGTGTAATTTTTGATGATAAATTTATCTTTATTAGTCATTTTGACTTATATTTAAAGCATATGCTATGATGGCGTTTGTTCGCAGAAATAGTTCTACCTTTTCTGAGCCATACACGCACAAAATCTTGTACTCATTTTCGTCAAATTTGAATATGCCTCTTTAATTTGTAACCCTTATTACGCAGCCCACATAAATCGCCTTGAACGTATATAATGCCCCATATAAGTTAATAAACACGTCGGTTTATTTATTTCAGATACCTTTATTTTTGGCACTATGTGCCAACGTTTCTTTATTACAGAATGATTAAGACTAACTTAACAAATATCTCTCATAACTTAAGCTAGCTGGTTCTGCTACCGCTGTTGTCGTTGTTGGTGTTGTATTGTTGCTTATGTTGTTGTTGTGACTTGCTGTTTAGTCGTTGCTGTGTTTGGATTGTTGTTGTGTTGCTGTGGCTATTGCAGTTTTGCTGACGCTGCTTTAACTTGTGTGAGAAAAGATGTGCGCAACAGAATTGGAAATTGTCACGTACCATACTCACGTTACAATTTAAAACTAGAGCGGATACGCGTGTTGGCTAAGGGTGTTAACTTATAATGCTCGTTGCTTACTTATTGATCTGAAAACTTTGCAAAGTAGAAAAACAATACTATCGATTTTGTTTATTTTCCACGTAATAACTGGTGCAATTGATTGTCCACGCCTTTTAGCGATGATAAATTTTAATATTCCTGTTAGAAGCCTCCCTTCTTGTGATTTATTTTATGTTGGATTGTTAAGAACTAATTATGCATTAAATCAGTGATGCACAGCGTTGGCAGACCTTCCAATACAAACGTAACATTTTTGTTTTAGTATGTGTGTGCGAGCAGAATACTGAAAAAAAAATACTTTTGCAAATACTTTTACGTTCATTGAGTAAAGTGATAGCATTAAGTGTTTTCTGATAGATAGATTGAGGCTCGTAATAAGTGTTTAAATAAAAAAATAAATAAATTCCCAAAAAGGTCGAAACATTAATTCATTAATTCATTCATATATGCGTCTGTACAGCATTGAACAAAATAATTTGCACATGAGACGCTCACTCCATGAAGTGCAAACGCAAACTGATTCTCTGCTAGCGTCGTATAAGTTCGCTACCTTCACACACACGACTTGTATGTGAAAGCCGAGCGGCTCCGTAAGCATCTCGTTTGCATCAATACATTAAATGCTCCTATCGATCGATTTTTAATGGAATTAAATTAGTTATCTAAATACATTGAAATTGATTTTGCTTGCTCAAAAATAGTCTTTAAAAACAAGTTGAATTTTTTCCATCCCTAGGCCATTAAACATTATCCTGTTGTTTTAAAAAATATTGTTTTTATTAATTTGTTATCTAATTCTTATATTACTTATTTTTCATGGTAACGGAATTCTGGTAACGGGAAAAGCAAATCAGCTGATCAATCAACCTACCACACATTAACTGAGTAGGCCGGAGTTGCTTGGAGATAAAATATCAGATCAAGATTCATTCTTGTGGTTGTTCATATGTAATAATATTCAGTTAACTTAACAGTCATCTTTAATAACTTAGCTCCTAGGTCCCATCCTCGTGTTGTGTTGCCTAACTTTCTTTTCAAAGTCTTTGCCCAGGGTTGTGTTGCTTGAAACAACTTCCTTTCTTAAGTCTATGTCCAGCGTTCTGTTTCCTGAACCAAAGTTCCTTTCCTAAGTGTTTGCTTAGCGTTATGTTGTTTGAACCCAGTTTCGAATAAAAAAAAAAAATAAATAAATAACTGGCCATTTCAGCCCTTGAAAGGACTTTGACCTAGGTTCTTATGATCAATTGTGTTGTGCGTGTTATTAAGTTTGTACACAATTGTCCGAGAAAGGGACCTACATGTTTAACGCCGACTCCGAACGGCGATAAACGTAATGTTCTTATTCTCAAGAAGCTTTACATGGCATTTGATTACTCTCTGAGGTTTGCCATTGTCTGCAAAGAGGTGGCGGCTGTACAGAAAAAATTATTTTAATTCAAATAATTTTCTGTCGCTGCTGGGGTTCGAACCTGGGTCTCCAAAGTTCGTTGACATAGCGGCCACGCACTTTAACCAACTACGCCACGGTCGCCCAGTTTCGAATACGCAGCTGAAAACATACTGAGCACTTGTCTTTTATTCTTTATTCGATATCTTCAAAGTACTTAACTATTTACATATGTTGCTTAAGTACTAAAGACTGTTGTGTAACGATATATTCAAAGTAATAAAGAATGTTAATATAAAGTTCATGTAGGGTGTGGTGGAGTGTAGCGTTTCGCTCTTTTTTTAGAGGCTCAGCACCCCCAAATTATAATCTTTGAATGGTTTTTTGCAAGAATGGACATTTTTCTTAATTTCTATGCGCTAATTTCTTAATTTCTTTGAGTATTTTCGATTTCGGCAAAAAATTATGGTTATACTTCGAAAATGTTCGTTTTTCGATATTTGAGAAGTGGTGGGGTGAAGCGTTTGACCAAAAGAATCTTTCCGTTTTCATATATAAACATCAACATAAATCGGTTTAATGGCCTCGGGCAGGCTCCTAAGTCAGCAATAAACTAACTGAATACTGAATAAAAGTCATAGATTCCAAATTGTCTATTGTCGTGAACACATCCTAAAGTTAATGCGTTGCTAGATGCAATTTGAATATTTCGGTTCTTACTGACTCGGTTTCGTGTGGATTTTGTTATAACAACCTGCATTTGAACTGTACTGAGCAGTGATGATGTCTTAAAATACCTAAAATCAAATAAAAACTTGATCTACAAGTGTGATCTTTGTAATCAATCTTTCCATCATTCAATAACAACTCGCCTTTCTAAAATGAGTGAAGCTTGTAATATTCTAACTAGTTTGAAAGATGAATTTTGTAATAATAAATCATCAGACGATCCTCACGAGGTAACGCGTGAGGGTCAGGTGAGCGATCTTCACATGGCAAGGTGTCTGACTACCTAAACCTGGTGAGGCCAGCATTATCCATGTCGAACTCGTCTCAAGTCGACTCAAACCTCTACGTGGTGTCCTCTAGAAACGGCAAACTGGCAACCGTTAGTTTGACGGCTAATCTGAGCGGCAGACCCTCCCTGCCTTTAAAGGGTTGTGCGTTGGGTTTGAAACCCACCACGTTAAAAACAATTTCAATGAAAGGAAAAAGAATAAAGATAAAACTGATTCCCAAATATGATGACGACTACCGCAAACGAAAAACTGATAATGATTTACGGATGTGCACTTGGAACGTCCGAACCCTTAATTGGGATGGTGCCTCTATCCAACTGATAGATATCTTAGAAAGATTCAAAGCTGATATCACTGCAATCCAAGAAATGCGATGGAAGGGACAGGGTTGCTCACGGCAAGCATCCTGTGATATCTACTACAGCGGCCATGCGGAGAAGCACGAATTTGGATGCGGATTCGTGGTTGGCAAGAGACTATAGTGTCCTGCGATTCACACCTGTGAATGAACGACTTGCCATAATCCGTTTCAAGGCAAGATTTTCCAACATAAGCCTGATTTGTGCGCACGCTCCGATAGAAGATAAGGACAATGAGATCAAAGACAGCTTCTACGAGCGCCTTGAAGAGGCCTATGAGCGCAGTCCCCGCCACGACTTAAAAATCAGGCTTGGTGACTTCAACGCCAAGGTGGGTAAAAAAAATATCTTTGGTCCAACTGTCGGAAAGTTCAGCCTCCACGACAATACCTCCGATAACGGAATGAAGCTGATTGACTTTGCGGCAGCGCGAAAGATGGTCGTTAGTAGCACTAGATTCAAGCATCTCAATATTCATAAAGCCACTTGGCTGTCTCCTGATCAAAAGACGCGTAACCAAATTGATCATGTTTTGATTGACGGAAGGCACTCTTCCAGTGTTTTAGATGTACGCACGATCCGTGGTGCCAATATAGACTCGGATCGTTATCTTGTCGTAGCCAAGATCCGTACACGCCTGTGCGCAAGAATGCGCGCAATCCAGCACAGAGAAAGCTAGACGTCGAAAAAATGCAATCAAGACTCACAGACGAAGACTTCGCTACTCGACTCTCACTCCTGCTTCAAGAAAGCACTCCTCCGGTCGACGATATATGTGCGCAGTGGAATCACATTTCCCACACTATGCGTACGGCTGCCGAAGAGGTGATTGGCTATCATCGAAACCAGTGGCATGACCAGGAGTGTCGCGACGCCACTGCAGAAAAATACGCCGCCTACAAAGCCACCCTGCAGTCGGTTGTAACGCGTGCTGCTAAGGAGCGATACAAAGAGAAGAGGAGGGAAGAGAGACGCATTTTCAGGCGAAAGAAAAGAGAAGCGGAAATGCGTGAGTGCGAGAAAATTGAGATGCATGGTGACAGGAATGAGGTCCGAAAATTTTTCGAAAAAATAAGACGCCTGGCCGATGGTTTCAAGACCGGGGACTCTTCCTGCAAGGATGAAAATGGGAATCTAGTGACAGATATCCAGAGTACACTGATGATGTGGAGGGAACACTTCTCTAGGCTTTTGAATGGTGATGACGACAACAATCCCGCCAATAGAGATGATATCCCGGAAACCCCAATTGTTGACGACAGCGTTGAAGTTCCGCTGCCCGACCATAGTGAGTTCTTGAAAGCTATAGCTCGGCTTAAAAACAACAAAGCCGCAGGAGCCGATGGCTTACCTGCTGAGCTCTTCAAGAATGGAGGCGAAGCTCTACTTACATGCATTCATGAGCTTCTATGCAGAATATGGTCGGAAGAATGCATTCCAAACGATTGGAACCTCAGTGTGCTCTGACCAATCCACAAGAAAGGCGATCCCAAAATTTGCGCCAACTACCGTGGGATAAGCTTTCTTAATGTCGCATATAAGGTCCTGTCAAGCGTATTATGTCAAAGACTGAAGCCCATCGTAAACCAGCTGATTGGACCTTATCAGTGTGGCTTCAGACCTGGAAAATCCACCATAGACCAGATATTTACGCTACGACAAATCTTGGAGAAGACCCTGAAAAACAAATCGACACACACCATCTTTTTGTCAATTACAAAGCCGCCTTGGACAGTCCAATAAGGAATCATCTTTACTCTACCATGTCTGAATAATTTTGGTATTCCTGCAAAACTCATCCGTTTTTGCAGAATGACAGTGAGCAACACCAGCAGCACAGTTAAAATCGGGAAGGACCCCACTCCTCCATTCGATACCAAACGAGGTTTCAGACAAGGTGATTCTTTATCGTGCGACTTTTTCAACCTAATGATGAAAAAGACGCAGTGGCACGATATTCTACAAAAGTATTATGCTGCTGTGCGTATGCTGATGATATCGATATCATTGGCCATAATACGCGCGAAGTCAGTGCAGCATTTTCCAGATTACCGAAAGAGTCGAGTCGAATGGGTCTTGCAGTGAATGCAGATAAGACGAAATACCTAGTGTCAACAAATAAACAGTCCCAGCGTCTTGGAAACCACGTTACTGTTGACAACATCTTCTTCGAGGTTGTTAAGGACTTCGTCTACCTGGGATCCAGCATAAACTTATTCAACGATGTCAGTATTGAAATAAAACGAAGGATAACTCTTGCCAACAGGTGTTACTTTGGGCTGAGTAGGCAATTGAGAAGCAGAGCCCTCTCTCGACGAAAAAAACTCACACTCTATAAGTCACTAATCATGCCGGTTCTCTTATATGCAGCACAAGCCTGAACGTTGAGCAGTTCCGATGAAAAGACTTAGGGAGCCTTCGAGAGAAAGATCCTTCGTAAAATCTACGGTCCAATCTGCGTCAATGGCGAGTACCGAATTCGATGGAACCACGAGCTGTATGAGGTGTACGCTGACATCGACATAGTTATGCGCATTAAAATCGAGAGTTTCCACTGGCTTGGTCATGTTGAGCGAATGGAAAACGACGCACTATCGAAAAAATATTTGATTCGGTGCTCGGTGGTGGAAGGATCAGGTGTTGGATAACCTGACCACGCTTGGTGTTTCCAACTGGCGCCAGCAAGCGCAAAACAGTACGAGGCCAAAACCAACCCATGGTTGTAAGCGCCAGATAAGTAAGTAAGTAAGTAAGTAAGTAAATCAACAGACTCTGAACAAACTACTGCTTTTTGTTTCCAAATCATGACCGTGACAATTTAATAAACAATAATTTAGATATTAATCCAATAATAATTTGTGCTAAATCAAAGTCTCTTGCATCCCCCATTAAAGTGCGTGAGTCCAATAATCACAACAACAAACCTGATAATAATGTTCGTGCAAAAGTGCCGAAAAAATCTGTTCAAAAGAAAAACATCATTAAATCTGTTTTGAGTGCTAATGCAGTGCTAGCTAATAATAGCTCTGTTTCGAGTTCTTCTTTGTCGCAGTGTTCTATAATGCGTGCTGAGGTCACTGAACTTAAAGATACTGTCGATACGCATGTAATTTGCAATAACATTAGTGCAGTGAATAATAATTGCAATAATGCTGAAGGTGTTGTTGTTTGTGATGATGTTGTTGTTGGAGGCGATACTGCTGTTGGTTGTGAAGTTTCTAAGACTCATGTTGTTGTTGCTGACTTGTGTTGGCAATAATGTTTAAGCTGTTGTTGCTGAGGAAGTAAATCTTGCTTGTGAATATAATAATACTTCGGATGCAAGAACTACTTATAACTTGAAAACAAACAATAGAAAACTTGTTGTTGGCCAAAGAATGAGTTCAGAATTGGATGTCATTGAGCCAATGCACTGGTTTCATCTCTGCTCATTTAAACCATGTGTGACTTCTGATGATATTATTAATTTTTTAAAATTAATATAACTTAATTTCTATAGCAACATAACTTTGTAATTTTAAAACTATTAAACAAACTCAAAACAACAATAAAAAATAGCTACTATTGCGATAAAAAGAAAAGAAAATTTAAATTAAAATAGCAATAAAAGAATAAATTAAAATATTATCACTCAAAACTCTGAACTAAACTAGCTAGAGTTAGTTATATATCCAAAACACAGTTAATACAATAACAAAATAATAAAAGAAAAAAAATAAAGTTGACTATGAGTACAAGCACAAGAGGAGCCAAAGCTGCGATGAAACAGGTTTCGTCTCCTTTCTCTTCGCAACAAACTCAAGCAACAACATTAGGCGCTGAATTTAATATGAGCAATATGCAGAAACAAATAGAGAAGCAAAAGGAGATGCAAAAGCAGGGTATAATTACTGAGCTACGGTCGGCACTTCAAGACTCTGAGGTTAGAGTTATGCAGAAACTTGGTGAGACTACTGCAGAAATTATGAATGTGAAGAAATCGCTGCTACTATTTGAAAAACGGGTTGCAGCTGTTGAAAAAGTCTGTTCGGAAATGAATGCAGTGAAAGTGGAGTTTTTGGAGTTGCAGAATCGGGTCAAAACTGCGGAGATGAAGAGCTCGAGGGATTTAATGAATTTGCAGGCAGAAATCGCTGAGCTTAAGTCGAAATCTGCCAAGCAGGACAATGCTGCTGTTGCGTGCGATCTGCGTATATGTGGTATTCCCAGCAGTCCACAGGAAAACGTGATTGGCATTTTTAGCATGATATGTGAGTCAATCGGCATACCACCTCCTGAAGTAAGGTCGGCGTACCGCGTGAAATACAACAACAACCAAAATACTGTGGCGAGCTCAGTAAGCCCACCAATTCGTATACGACTGGCAACACCCTACGAAAAAAATTTTGTCCTAAAGTCGATTGCAGTCTTCAGGCGAACAAACAGAGGCTCTCTTCACTTAGAACACGCCGGTTTCGACTCAAAGGCTCCAATATTTATCAACGAATGTTTATCAAAAGTAAACTTTGAAATTATGCGAGCGGCAATCCGCTACAAGAAACAACATCGGTTGTCGGCTGTATTTGCTCTGCGTGGTCTTGTCTATGTTAAGCGTGCAGAGAGCGATAAAGCTACTCAAATAGTTGCAATTGAACTCTTTTTTCGGAACTGTGGATCATCTTACATCAGCCTCCTAATATTTATGGTTTTTATATGTAGTCTAGATCATTTTATTTTCACTCATTTCATATGTTCATCAATCTACAAATATTATTATTCTCTTAAAAAAGTAGGCCTCTATTTTTCTCTTTATTTTTTCTTCTCTTTCTTCTATGACTACCGTCATGGCAATTCTAATCACTACCTCTTTTACTTCTGTTTTCTGATGTATTTATTGCACCTTCAAATCATGTCAATAATGCAACTCATCGCCTTCTTGAAAGTTTCATATGAACATGAAAATTAATGGTAGGGCGGTTTCCAGTGATAGCAACTACAATATGATTCGTGTACTTGCTAAGGTTAGGACCGGCTTAAAAACTTGCCATATTAATGCCCAGGGCCTGATTAATAAGATTGATGAGTTTAGATACTTATTTGAGGGCTCAGGAGTCGACATAATTTTTGTAACAGAAACTTGGTTCCTGCCAGAAATGCCTGATGGTCTATTTAAAACACAAGGTTTCAATATTTATCGTACGGATAGAGTGAGTCATGCCGGAGGAGTAGCCATTTTTGTTAGGGAAAGTATTGTTTGCAATTTTCACAGTAGGTCAGACGTAAATAGCCCAATTGAATATTTATTCCTTAGTGTAATTAAGGGAAATTTAAATCTTCTCATCGGCTGTGTATATCGGCCCAATAGGAATATTAATTTGGGTCCATTATTCGGCGCTATTCAGGACCATACATTGAATTTTAATAATATAATTATTGCCGGTGATTTAAACTGCAACATTTTAAATGATGATGTGTTTATAAATGAAAGGACAGCTTTAGGATTACACTCAGCAAACATTACTACTCCAACACATTTCACTTGGACAAATAGTACTCTCTTAGATCTATTTTTGATTGACGACCGACTGTAAGTCAATCTATATGATCAACTTTCTGTTCCTTGCTTCTCTAAACACGATCTTATATTTCTGACATATGACATTAACCTTAATGAGATTCCGACTACCTTTATTTACCGCGACTTTAAAAACATCGACTACTTAAGTCTTGGCTCTAAAATAGATGTAATTAACTGGGATGCAATCTTGTATATGACCTCTGTAAATGACCAAGTTGAGTTTTTCCAAACAAATATTATTTCCCTATTTGAGGAATTTGTTCCAGTCAAAATTAAAACTTTAAGACAAAGACAACAACCGTGGTTTAACCATAAAATAAAAGTTATAATGGATAAACGTGACATGGCTTATATGCACTGGAGACGATTTAAAACATCTCACCTTGCTACAATATATAAAGACCTTAGAAGAAGGGTTGTAAAAGAAATAAAGTTTGCGAAGACAAGATACTATGATAGAAAATTTAGTAGAGCAGACATTGAATTGACATTGATACCAGTAGCAGTGGTAAGCAGACATGGAAAGAAATTCGTAATATTGGTATTGGTAAAAATGTTAAATGTAGTAATGTTAATATTGACCCAAATGTCCTCAATGAAAAGTTCGTCAATCTTCCGTTTGAAACTCCTTGTGGAAATTCGTACAATCATGCTGTTAGTCTGCTATCTTCTGAGAGTGTATTTTGTTTGAATCGAGTTGATGTGTTGGATGTATTAGTATGTTTTGTTAGTATTAAATCTAATGCTTGTGGAATTGATGGAATCCACCCGATATTTATTAAAAGTCTGCTACCCAAATTGCTATCGTATATAACGCATATGTTTAACACGGCAATAATGACATCAACCTTTCCAAAATCTTGGAAGGCGACTAAAATTATTCCAACGCCAAAAACAGACAACGAATTTCGTCCAATTGCGATATTGCCGTATCTGTCAAAAGTATTTGAGTCCCTTATAGCTAAACAAATTAATAAATTTCTTGCTCACAATATTATTATTAGTGATCGTCAATCAGGTTTTAGACAGAAACGTAGCTGTATAACAGCACTTATAGATGTCTCAGAAGATATTCGCAAGGCACTTGACGAAAGCCAAATTTCTTTTTTGATACTTCTTGATCACTCGAAGGCGTTTGACTCAGTGGACCATCAAATACTCTGTTCAAAACTTCTAAATATGTACAATTTTTCTTCTTCTACAGTAAAACTGTTAGACTCTTACCTTAGAGATAGACAACAGGCAGTATATCTCGCGGATACCTTGTGCAATAGAATATCTGATCTCCTTCCGGTGTCTAGAGGTGTACCTCAAGGTTCTATTCTGGGTCCACTTCTATTTATTCTATATTTAAATGACCTTCCATCTGTTTTCAGTAAGTGTCAAATACACATGTATGCCGATGACGTTCAACTTTACACTAGTTGTAGCTGTGACCAAAATGCAAACTGTGTTACAAATATTAATAAAAACCTGAGCGATGTTTATGAATGGACAAAGAAAAATGGTCTCTGTATAAATCCCCTAAAATCAAAATGCTTAGCAATACATAAAAAACATCTAGACTCAATAAATCTTCCAAGAGTTTTAATGGGATCAACTGAAATTGGGTATGTACGCAATGCCAAGAACTTAGGAATTATATTTGATAGAACGTTATCGTGGAAATTACATATAAACACTTCTATTGGTAAAGTTTACGGTATGCTGCGATCCTTATGGGCAACGCAATATTTTACGCCGCTTAAAACCAGAATGTTACTTGTGAAATCTTATCTCATTCCCACTATCCTCTTTGGATGTGAACTTTTTGCAAATTGTGACTCTGAATGTAAACAAAAGCTTAAGGTATTATTTAACAACATAGCCAGATATATTTATAAATTAAAAAGAAGAGACCATGTATCTTACTTAGCCAATGAGATTTACAATAAGACTTTTGATCAGCAATTAGACATGAAAACACTTATTTTGCTACATAAAATTATATACAATAAGGAACCATCATACCTGTTTAAACGTTTAAGATTCACTCACTCTAGCCGTTTTAATCATCTTGTACCGTTTAGACACGTGTCTCTAACATCTGACCGTCAATTCTTTATTTATGCTATCAGGCTATGGAATTCGCTTCCTACTCATATCATTAACAACAGTAATTTCAATATTTTCAAGAAGGATCTTTCACGTTATTATCGAAGGCAATAAAATATATCTCTCTTCTCTGCTCATTTATTATTTCTCTTACCTTATCTTATCTTATCTATGTTTCACTTATTTTTTCTGATCTTTATTTCTCCCTCTTTTCTGTTCTAGTTAGTGATAAGTTACTTATCGGTCAAATATTGTTAAGTTGTAATAATGTTACTTGTATTTGTCTACTCTTATATAAATTATTATTTTAAAGTCCATAGATATTAAGAATTTTAATTAAGAATTTTAATTAAAATCAGATTAATCCATGAATAATGCACAACTTGTCATTAGGGCAGCTTTATAAGATTATATTATCTTAATGTCCTGATTATTATATCATTTTATAAATAAATAAAATAAAAATAAATGAGTAAAAATCTGGTTCATGCTCCTATTGATAAAATTAACTTTAAGCTTGGTATATCGGCATCTCTGGTCGATCGTATTTTAGTGCCAACTCTCTGACCTGCAAATGTATCGATTAGTAAGTTCGAGTTTTTTCCAAGGAAGGATCGTCGTCGCTACGGAAAATAGAACAAAATAATCCCAACTTTGCTGCTCCTTAAAAATTTACTTCAAATTATGTCTGGCATAAGAACAAAGTCAGATTCAATTAAATTATGGTCCTCTAATCTGGATTATGATAATATAGTCTTCGTTGAAACTTGGCTCAATGCCGAATTCTATGATGCTGAATTCTTCGACCTGAACTAATATCAGGTATTTCGAAAAGAAGAGATGCGGCCAAGACTTTCTGTACTAGGGGTGGCGGTGTCCTTGTTGCTGTGAAACGTCCGCATTGCTGTAGTGCTTTGCCACTTGAAAATACTGACACATTGCTTGATCAAGTATGTGTTTCAATCTATGTATCCTACATTTAGCTGCTTCTTATAGTCTTCCAAGTAGCTCTGATTTATTGTTTATGGCTCATGTGAACAATATTTTAAATCTAGCAAAAAATGCTTCTAGAGGTAGTCATTACTGCGTTCTTGGTGACTTTAATTTAAACAAAGTCACTTGGAATAACTTTTTAGATAATAACGTTTTTATTCCTACTAATGTTAACTTAGCTCATAAAATGTATCTTATAGACTCTTTTTTAAGTTTAGATTTTATGCAAATTAATGGGTTTCCGAATAAATTAAGTAGATTTTAAAAAAAAAAAAAAAAAATAAATAACTGGCCATTTCAGCTCTTGAAAGGACTTTGACCTAGCTTCTTATGATCAATTGTATTGTGCGTATTATTAAGTTTGTACACAATTGACCGAGAACCGGACCTACATGTTTTAACGCCGACTCCGAACGGCGATGAACTGAATGTTCCTGTTCTCAAGAAGCTTTACATGGCATTTTGAATACTCTCTGAGGTTTGCCATTGTCTGCAGAGAGGTGGCGGCCGTACAGAAAAATTATATTAATTCAAATAATTTTCTGTCGCTGCTGGGGTTCGAACCTGGGTCTCCAAGTTCGTTGACATAGCGGCAACGCACTTCAACCAACTACGCCACGGACGCAAATAGATTCTTAGATCTTATTTTTATTAGCAAAGATTTCTATTATAGTTGAACTATGTCATATGCCTATCTGTGATCCTAACTTACATCATGTGCCTCTAGTGCTAAATATATCATTTTATTATTTTTTTTGCAAGATGGCTAACTTTATGAACTCAACTATCTATTATAACTTCAGTCAATGTAATTTTGATGAACTTAATTCTGCTATTCTGCATGTGAATTGGGAGCATAATTTGAAATATTTGAATACTTATGATTCTTTTATCTTTTTAAATCTTAATTTTTTAGACATCTGTGACAGAATTATCCTTCAATGTCCCAGAAGGAATTTTAAGTTTCCGTGGTATACCACTGGTCTTAATTCGGTCGTTCACTAACCGCGAAGTAGTAAGAAAAAGACCTAAACTATTCAAGTGATCAAACATTTTCAATAATGCCCTGTGTTTGTGGCCAAAAGGTTGATCATAGACAACCAAAGGTGCAGTGTGCTAAATGTAATGAATTTTTCCATTTGGAATGTGTCAATGTTCAGCAGTCCGATCTTGATTTTATGCTGTGTTCTGCCCCAAAAACAATCAATAATAATAACAAAGCGACAAACATGATCATAAGCGAAAACTCTTTAAATGATCTCAATAAACAAGTGCAGTGCTATGCTTTGAACTCGAATGCTCAGGCACAACATCGTCTCAGTAGCGCTATGAAAAAAGTGAACAATTAACTTTGCAAACTTAAGTATCTGTTTATATCTCTTAAGCCTGAAAACGCTCAACAGCGTCGTGAAATTAATGAACAAAAAATAATGTTGCAATCTGTTTTGAATGAGATTATGTCTCTTAAGTGTAAGACATATGTGTCTTATGTGTGTGCTAGCGCACTCGCATTAATATCGTCTCTACATAACGAGAAAAACATTTTATTTAAAAAATTTGAGTCGGTTGAAAATGAGCTTTGCTCTGTGAAGAAAAAACCATATGAAAATGATACTGCGCTTTTGTCTCTTACAAAAGAGATAAAAAATATTCGTAACACTGTCGCTCATATAATAACAAATTCTGTGGTTAACGTAAAAAAAAAACAAACACCCAGTTTTAATATTGCACTTCCTGTTAATCAAACTGCAGCCTCTTCTTACAATGCAGTTGCTGCTAATACGAATCTAATTGAGTTACGCTCTCCTTCAAATGCTTCTCTTTACAATGGTGCTGCTGCTCTTAATTCACCTTGCTTGAGTATGGGTGTTGCTGCTGTTGCTGATGCTGGTGTTAATACATGGTATAATAATACAAGGTAGCATTGACAGTTGCTTGGGAAATCATATACTGTCAAAAAATATACTCAAAAAGAGAGCGCTCACAATCCGCCATTGAAAACACAAGCAATGTTGAAAACGTTGAAGTGAAAAAAAACAACAACCACAGCAGCTGCTGATGTATTTCCACAAAAAGCTGTTTTTGACAATTTATGTTTTCCTGTTGAAGAGAAAATAAGCAGTTGTCAATGCTACCATGTATTATTATACCATGGTGTTAATAATAATGTCTCCACGGTGCTTTCTTCTTCTTCACATGCTAAGTCTAATGCGACTGCTTCTTATGCTGCTATGCTTGCTGCTCCTGTTTGTGGTGAGAGTAACTCACTTCTACATTCGCCTCTGCCTGTTCCATCTAGTGTTGGAGAACTATCGATGGTACTACAAGCCCTAACCACTATTAATTCGTACAGCTGCCTTTTTCTTCGGGCATTGTTATAACAAATTTTTTAAAAATCTTACTCACATCTTTTTGATGAAATCATTACTTTTTAAAAACTCCTTGTAGTTGTTAATAAATAATAAACATATAATATGTTTTTTAATACAATAATAGAAATATTTTATTTAAACTGAAATCATTTTTTTAAAAAAATTTCGGAAATGACCACTTTTAATTCGTACACTATATAAATAATATTATAAATATTGTGTAGCATTTCCGTTCACTTTTATAACTGCTTCTAATCTCTTCGACATGGAATTTATGAGGTTTTGGCATTCAGTTGGCGTTATTGAATTCCATATTTCAGTAAATTTGTCCTTAAGGCCGCTAAGAGTTCTTTGAGGATGGTTTCGAAGTCTTCGTTTCATAATTGCCCACAAAGACTAGATGGGATTCAAGTCGAGGCTTGAAGGGGGCCAATCTAAAACCCTTATTTGTTTTTCTTGAAGCCAGTTTCTTGTAAATTTTGTGGTATGGGGCGTGGCACCGTCCTGTTGAAATATAAATTCATTAAACGAACTTAATTTTTCAATAGGTGATATTAAATTGTTTTCTAAAATTTCAATATAATTTTTAGCATTTACAGTGGCATTTATGAAATAAAGTTTGCCAACCCCTTTCGTAGACATGCAGCCCCATAAAATAACGCTTGCCGGGAACTTTAATATTTTCTTTAGACAATCGTTGTGGTACACCTCCTTTTTAGTTCGAATTTACCTCTTTCGGGCATCGCCCACGCAAACATCGAATTTGGATTCGTTGCTAAAAATTACCGAATTCCACTCTCTTTGTACCAAGTTTCGTTTATCTTTTGCCCATAAAAGACGCATTTTCTGCTAATAAGGGCTTTTCTTTGGCCTAAAATATAAAGATAAAATTTTAAGAAAAATTTTCGAAAATTCATGTTATTATTTTAATACTTTATAAAATCCATATTCCATCTTATGTAAATTTTTTCGAGTCCATTCTAGTCCTACAGTCTTCCCAATTTTCTGAGACCATTCTGCCGACAAATTCCGAATAGGACTTCGTCTAATATTTTTTATTATTGTGGACAATGCTCTCAAGTCTCTTCCAGTTAATTTCGATGTTCGACCGCGTTTATTAACATTTGTTGCAAATTAACCACTTTTTTAAAAAGATTTTATAATATATTGTATTGATGACCTAGAAAGTCCTAAATCTTTAGAAATATCACCATAACTTTTTCCAGAATAATGTTTTTTTATTATTAGTTTTTTAATCTCTTCACAAATTGGCTTGCCACGCACCATGTTCACACACTGTTGAAGACTAATTAAAAAATGCCAGCAAAAATTCACCTAACTCATATAAAAGCTATCGATAACGGTAAAAATGCACATTGGCGAAGATTCTTTGAGAATCGTCCCGTTATTTTATAACAAATGGGACTGTACGAATTAAAAGTGATCAGCTTTAATATGCACATTAAAAATATATAATTTGTTTATTATTTCTTATTAAGTACAACAAGGGCTCTTTAAAAAGTAATATTTTGATCAAAAAGTTGTGAGTAAAACTTTTAAAAAAATCTATTATGAGCAAGGTACGAACAGCTGTATGAATTAATAGTGGTTAGGGCTTGTATCGATACTATAGATGGTGAGTCACTATCGGCACTATCGATGGGCGACACCATCGAAGCTCTACAATATCGATAGTATCGTCGATAGTGAAAAGAAACCCAAAACTTAGAACATTTTTTTTTTCTGAATACCATTTTAAAGTATAAAATCATACACTACTTCAAATGCAAGGGCCAAATTTTGAATAAAGTAAAATGGAATCTTGGTCTTATTCAAGACGTTGCCACACGGTGGAATATAACTTATTTAATGGTTAAAATAATTTTAAAAACCAAACATGCGTTGAATAACGTTCTGTCTTCAATCTCAAGCGATGGTTACATTACTGCCTTAAGAAGATATCTCCAAATTGAAATCATCAAAAGTTTGCGAAACTAATGTTGAGGACAATGTAATGAAGAATCTTTCTTTGATTTCGTATAAAGCCGTGTAAATAACAATATAATAATAATGCCATGTATCTCGAAAAAATGAATTTTGAAAGGCCAAAAGCAGTATTCGATACCGTTCCCTTACTATTTTGGAAGGTAAGAAACACAGATTATTCACAGATTAATGAAATGGACATTAAGCCGTATCGAAAAAAAAAGTTTGCAATGTTGCCGCCTCATATCAAATATTATGTCGAGAAAATAACAGGAGTGCAAACATTTTTCTTTGTAGGAGTGGAAAAAACAGCCAAATCGGTTTTTTGTTTGTAACTCGGTTATTTATTGTCCGATTATTAATTTTTATACATCGTTGAAAAGGTTATTGCAAGGGCTATATTAATACTGTGACGTCACCTTGTACTAGTTCTCAACATCACTTTTTAAAATACCACCTAATCAAAATTTTTTCTGATGCAGAATTTAAGCCCGTGGAAAATTATAAAATATTTGCGAAAAACAATTAACTTTTATTATTAAACGGAAAAGTTATCTTGGTTTTAAGTTTCACTACATATGAACACCCTGACGGCAAAAACGAAAAGTGTATGGTGTAACAGAAATCAATAACAACAACAACATACAAGAACAGGGTTTCCAACATCATACACGAAGAAATAAAATACAACAACAACAACACGAACAACACAACAAAAACAATGCTTAATGCACTAAATATTGCAATGTGCTGCTGTGTGATGCGCCATTCTGGTTTCATGTAAAAGAGAACCCTGAAGCTATACACGGTAGTCGAAATGTTTTCAAATACATTCGTTGGATCCGTCATTTACCGATGGATGTTCAGACGATCATTCGTCCAACAATTGAAAATAATCCATACTTTTTTCATCCGGAGAATATTTTGCTTTCAATGATAACAGATATAGAGAGTTCAAACGCTGGAAGCATACGATCAGATGCATATGCAAAATTATTGCGGCGCGAACTGATACTCCTGCAACTGTTCGTGCTTTTTACGTACCACGTTCCACTATAAACTTTAAAAGCAATTCCTGGAATAAATTCCACATAACAGAGCCACCATGTTTGCAATTCTTTTTACAATGCGGATTGGAACATCATCAATATTCGAATGAAATCATTAAAATTCTAGGTAACTGCAAAATTGTCTTTAAAAAAAAATAGAAAATAAAAAATCAATAACTGGCCATTTCAGCCCTTGAAAGGACTTTGATCTAGCTTCTTATGATCAATTGTGTTGTGCGTGTTATTAAGTTTGTACACAATTGACCGAGAAATGGACCTATAGGTTTAACGCCGACTCCGAACGGCGATGAACGTAATGTTCTTATTCTCAAGAAGCTTTACATGGCATTTTGATTACTCTCTGAGGTTTGCCATTGTCTGCAGAGAGGTGGCGACCGTACAGAAAAATTATTTTAATTCAAATAATTTTCTGTTTCTGCTGGGGTTCGAACCCGGGTATCCAGGTTCGTTGACATAGCGGCCACGCACTTTAACCAACTACGCCACGGACGTCTTTTAAAAACTATTTAATAATGTGAATCATTTTCAGATTTTTTGTGTCATTCCCAACACACTGAGCGTTACGTTCATGTTGTCAGTGAATCTGCTACCGCCCTTACGGATAAAGAACGTTTGGGCCATATTTTTGCCAAGCTTGATAGCCGACAGCGTTACAGTCAAATCAAGTCGCGAAAAGGTTTTGTTTAAAAATGATTTTGGGCTTAAATTGCAAATTACAACCAACAAAAAAATTTGTCATATAAGACTACTGATGAGTTGGTGTAACGGCCAACGAAAGAGTCTGTCTAGTCCGCTGTATGATTTGCTCTATTCGGAGCTGTAGTGGTTGTTAGTTGTTTTCTTCATAACATACTTGGCTTTAAGCTCAATAATTAGTTTTCAAAACAATTTTTATTTTTCATTTAAAAACAATGAAGAAAAATAAACAATTTAACAAAAATAGGTTTCTTTATAGCATCACATTGTAATATTTAGAGCATGTAATATTTAGAGCATTGTTGTTGTTGTATTTTTTTCTTCGTGTATGTTGTTGGAAAACCTGTTCTTGTATGTTGTTGTTGTTATTGATTTCTGTTACACCATACACTTTTCGTTTTTGCCGTCAGGGTGTTCATATGTAGTGAAACTTAAAACCAAGATAACTTCTTCGTTTAGTAATAAAAGTTAATTGTTTTTCGCAAATATTTTATAATTTTTCACGGGATTAAATTCTGCTTCACAAAAAATTTTGATTAGAGGGGTACTTTAAAAACTGATGTTAAGAACTAGTACAAGGTGACGTCACAGTTCAAAGATTTTATAATATTAATACAGCCCTTGCAATAACCTTTCCAACAATATATAAAACTTAATAATCGGACAATAAATAACCGAGTAACAGACAAAAAACCGATTTGGCTGTTTTTGCCACGCCCACAAAAAAAAATGTTTGCACTCCCGTTATTTTCTCGACATAATAGTTGATATGAGGCGGTAACATTTGTTTTGTTTTTGTTTTTCTCATATAGAGCGATACGGCTTAATGCACATGCCTCTTTTCAACACCGGTATACACAGCCGGAATACAAAAATTTTGTAATATTTGTTTATTCCCGCTAACTCGGTTGAATCCGAGCGGGGTTTTAGTAAAACGGGACGCACTATTACAAAACAACGTTTTCTACTTAAAGACAAAACAGTGGATATGTTAACATTTGAAATAAAAACACCTTTTAGTGAAAAAATATTGACAGAGAAAGAGTTTTAAGCAATTTAAAAAAAATTGACTTATATTGTTTTTATCGGGTTACTTATAGGCTTAAATGGCATTTCAAAATAGTTGTTTCAGAAAAATTCATTTAATTTTAATGTCTATTTTTCTTATATATATATCATATACCTTTACCATCATACCTTTTTATCATTATTTTTATCAGTTTGTAATTACATAGTTTTTACTTCAAAATCATTTTAATTGTTCAATAAAAAAAGTTGCGCATGTTTAAAATAATCTTATCCTTTATTTATGAATACATTTTATTCGATAGTATCGATAGTTTTTGTGATACTATCGAGACTATCGATGGTGAAGGAATAAACAATCGTAGACTATCGATAGTTCTCCAACACCAGTTCCATCAGCCATGGAGTGGAATACGGTTCGTAAGAAAAAGCAAAACAAACACAAAGCTATTGTTGGGTGTAATGCCAATAATGGTCTTGATGTTGGTTTTTCTAAGAGAGCTCTTCATCTATCACATTTTAAACCTACGGCATGGTGTAATAATAATTAGGTGTTTGTGAATTTGACACTTCTCTCTTAAAATGATAAAAGTTTTCGCCCCGCTCCTGTCAAAAACAGCTGATGGTGAATTGGAATGAAAATAAATCAGGTAACGTGCAGTCGGACGAAGCTCAATGCCATGTCCACTTCTTTTGATGGCTATTATCAGGTGAGGTATTGAACATTCTTTCATGGCATTCGATATTTTCTTGAAGCAGTCGATGTGAATGCAAGACAATTTTCATGCTGGCCAAAGTTTCATGTCGGTGGCACCTTCCAGCGCACGTTTTTGATGAAATGACAAAACCATTCAATGGCGAACTTGGCAAATGGGCGAAGACAACTGCAATAACTTTTTCGCACTAAAAGCTATAACACATCGTCACCTAGCAACTCAAACAAATAACACAATTTGACAACTTTCAACGGCTGCTCTCTTTCGCTCTCAATTTTTTGACAGAACTAAAAAAACTATTCTTGGTGTTGTCAAAAATTCACTAACACCTTATTATTATTACTCCATGACCTACGGTTACTGCTAATAGTGTGATTAACTATATCTGCTCGCATACTTATATTTTTCGAGACAATATCGAATGTATTCGACTCGTTAAAAGAGATGTGGATGAAACCACTTTGAAGAGAGTCAGCTTTAAATTAATAGTTCGGCTCAGCGATTTAAATAATAAAGAGCTGCATGAATGTATTCGATACAATAAAGTGCATCGAGCATTTGATTGTCTTGTTATCTATTTACTTTATTCTTTAAAGTATAAGCAAACATAATACAGCATTCTCTTACAAAAAAGTGCTCACTCTACAGCATTTGTTAACCTCTCACCAAGATATGTACTTTCTCATTATTTTTAAATGCTTTATATATTCGATACGATCAAATCAAGACAATCGAAGCAATGCAAAAAACGACGAGCACACCGAGTAAAACAACTATGTTATCTTCTTCTTATATATAAAAATGAAATGCGTGTGCGTTAGTCTTGCTAAGGCTCAGAAACGGCTTGGCCGATTTTAATAATTCTTTTTTTGTATTGTTTGCCTTAATACAGATGTGGTTTAGGAAAAAAGAATTTTACAAAAAACTCGAAGGAACAGCGGAAAAATCAAAAATTCGAAATTGGTAATTTTGTATGGGAATTGCCACATCAGACTACTTTAAATAGCCAACAAATCTTAACGACTGGACGGATTTAACTCAAATTCAGCATAGACATTACTTGACGCCTAGATTAGGTTATGGCATACTTTGTTTTGACTTCGCCTCTTCCGCCTCTTTTTAAGAAACGTAAATTATCCTACTAGCGTACTATTATTAGCAAAACTGTTCGTCTAATTAATTAAAAGAAAATTCTGTTCTTTTAACACCAAAAAATTCACATATCTTCAAAATTGCACAAAATCTCAGTACAGCGTCTTTTTCTAATAACATCGTTTTCTTAGAATAACAAAAAACTATCATTCAATTTCTTTTCGTTGATAAATTCAATTTAAGCACTTAATAAACCCTATTTGAAGAAAGCTCCAACATATTCACTTTTAACTCAAAAAAGGACACAAAAGCTGTCATTTCAATATATAAAAAAAAAAATTATTTGTTTGCCCATTGTGAGGATCGATCCTTAGAACACCTTATGACTTAAAAACTGATGGTTGAGCTGACTATTTTTATTCAAATTGAAATGTACTACAAAAATTGCCTAATAGAATTTGCAATAAAATGATATGTCGTCAATTTCAGGCTTTTTTGGTCAAGTGGTTTTTTTGAATTAAATTTTAAAAATTTTTTTCAATTTTTCCCGACGTTTCGGAAGTTATTCCTTCCTTCTTCAGGGGATTATTTTATTAAATCTAAAAAACATATAACAATTACTATATATATATTACATATTTTATATGAGCAATATTACTTTTATAATTTTTACATCACACCATGAAACATATATATTGCACTTTTATTTTTTACAATAAACGTTTAAACAAAACAGAAAAACAAAAATTAACAATAACGACGAAACTTGTTGACGATGAGACGAAAAGTAAACATTAATCAGCTGGTTAAGCTTTTAAAGCTGTGGAATACACCGAGCTGATGTTGTCGTTGTCCTCTTTTGTATTAATGGTTTTTGTTGCTTTGCTTTGAATATGCAGAGACTCCAACAAATATCTTCTAGTTTCTCTTCTCTCTTTGTCAATTACTCTTACGTCGTCAAAATCAGCTATGTGTCCACTTTCTGCAATGTGTTGTGCTAATGCTGTCGTTTCTTTCTCTTTGTTGATATCTGCTTTGTGTTCGTTAAGTCTCACTCCCAGCGCTCTTTTGGTCGTTCCAATGTATACAAGATCGCATGTCTCTCCATCTTTGCCTTTACACGCGATTTCGTAAACAACATCTTGTTGGTTCTCTTTTTCGATTTTTGTTTTGGTATTAGTGAATAAGTGTTTTAAATTTTTGTTTTGGTATTAGTGAATAAGTGTTTTAAAGTTTTGTTTGGTTTGTGTGCAAAAGAGAAGTTTTGTTGGTTTATCGTTCTGTGTAGGCTTCTGCTGTCCGTCAAGTTGGGTATGTATGTGACTCCAAAGTACTGAGTAGGGTTGCCATCAGTTTTTGTTTGTTTATTTTTGTTATGTGGGTATTTTTGTTTTTCTAAAGATATTTTGATGAGATTATTTATAGTTTTAATTGGGAAATTATTTTTATACAAGATGTCTTTAATTTTGTTAATGTTTTCGTTCTTGAAGCGATCATCACTTAATGTCAGGACTTTATTTATGAAATTATTGGCCATATTCATTTTATGTCTTGTTGGTTGCATCGACAAATAGTTCATCATTCGGCCCGATGAGGAAGGTTTAGCATACCAGTTGAAAATTATTTTTTTGTTTTCCCTGTAGAGTCTCGCGTCTAAATATGGTAAGTTTCCATTTTTCTCCGTTTCAATAGTGAATTGTAGTTTTCTATGGTACGAATTTAGTGTTTGGAGGATTATGTTCTGGTCGTTTTTATTTATGATTGCAAAAACATCGTCGACATATTTTGTCTTGCATTTAATTTTTATGTTTTTTTGTAATAATTCCTTTAGCGATTGGTCTAGGAGGTCATCTAATATTATGTCCGCAATTGTAGGTGATAATGGATTACCCATTGGCATACCAAACGTCTGGTTGTATAACTTTTTGTCATACATAAAATAATTGTTTTTGTTTAAGCAGAAGTCTAGAATCTCTAAAAACTTGTTCTTGGGGATTTTCGTGTTTTTTTCAATTTTTTCCCATTTTTCCATTATAGTCCGTATGGCTAGGTATATTGGAATGTTTGTGAACAGTGATACCACGTCAAAAGATACCAGAATTTCGTCATTATGTAGGTTTATGTCTGCTAATCTTTGTTTCAGTTCGAAGGAGTTTTTTATGTTGTAATCATCAGATATTACATTTTTCAAGATATGTCCTATTTGTTTTGCTAACTTGTAGCATGGAACATTGGTTGACGAAGAAATGGGCCGGAGTGGTAGTCCAGGCTTGTGCGTTTTAGGGAGTCCATATAATCTTGGTGCCTGTGCTGCTGGGCAATATAGTTTAAGTTTTTCTTTGAAGTCAATGTAATTTTTCTTAAAAAGTTCATTAACTATGTTATTGTTAGTTCTGGTTAGTTTAAGTGCCTATGTTATTGTTAGTTCTGGTTAGTTCCCAGAAGAAATAAAATGGATGTTGTCTCTTGGTGACAAATTTGCATTACCAGTAAATAGACAAAACTTGACTCCAATAAAAATAATTGCGGACATAGAACAAAGTATCCAAAAAATAAAAGACGATAAACAGAAAGAAATTGCCAGAACTAAAGTTTCACAAAATATTATAGAACACAAAAGAAAAATGAAAAACACAACTCAAGAAAAACTTATTCTAAATATATACGAAAAAACGAGGAAATTCATACATAACTACAGGGAAGAAATAATTATTACAAAAGCGGACAAAAGCAAAACAACGGTAATAATGCACAAAGCAGAATATAAACAAAAAATGGAAAAACTACTGGAAGACAAAACAACGTATAAAACAATTAGAACTGACCCCACACTTAAACTAACCAGAACTAACAATAACATAGTTAAGTTAAGTTATTTGTTGTATGGAGCTTAGACATAGGTTAACGAAAACCGTTATAACTTCTGGTTTTTTTTTAAATACCGATTTAAAAATGTGTATGTATATTCTTAAAACTATAAAGAATACATTAAAAAAAAATTTTTTTTTTGTTCGAAAAATTTACACGTATAATATATACCTTACATTTGAAAGATTTCCATTGAATGAAGCAAAAATAAAAATCATTTGTTTGCTTTTAAGACGTCAGTTCATGGGTGAAACGCAAAAAAATAATGAAAACTCATAAATTTCTTAAGCCTCAATAAATTCCCTTCATGATGATATAGTTCTATCAGTTCGCGGATTTTTTTATGATTTTTGGGAATTTTTTTAAGAAAAATAAAACATAAAAATTAAGTAAAAAATTGAGTTTGATCTTCAAAAACACCATCAAATATCGCATCTACATAAAAAAAGTTGCACGGACAGTCTTACCTGTTTAATTGTTGGTCGAAAAGAAAAAAAAACTAAAACCGTTAACTTTTTTAAAGAAAGTTACAGAGCAAAAGTTGTTTGAGCTTTTTTCCAGCAATTTTAAGCCCGTTTTTGGTGCTTTAAATGAAAACCGGCTGGCTATTTTCCACTAACGATACCCGTCTTTTGATGCAGATCTTATTTTTTATCCTCATTCTATTAGAAAATGCTGGTGGAGCGAAAAAAAAAACACCTTTGCACATATGGGTGCTCTAATAGATATAGATATAGATATAAACATAGATGAGATGAATATTATTCCGCAACCTACCAAAACCATAAGAACAACCACTCCACCCTGGAATTTAAAAACCAACCTTATAGATCTCTCTTTGTCTAACTACAAAAAAAAAATACACCACCAGAATTTTTCCAAACCTGATTTATAGAAACAAAAAGCCAACACTCAGGATGGAAAGAACTGTTCACAGATGGATCAAAAACAGTTTCAACAACAGCATTTAGCGTGGTAGACGATAAAAACATACTGAAACAAGCAATAATACCATATTATTGCTCAATATTTACCGCTGAAGCTGAAGCAGTTCTTAGCGCTTGCCAATTTCCACAAAAATATAAAACAAACAAGTATCTTATATGTTCGGATTCACTATCTACCATGCAAGGCATTCTAAACCCAAACAATAGAAACATCACCATAACATCAATTCGAAACATTTTTATGTCAGCACCACAAAACATTAAACTGCTTTGGATACTCAGCCATGTTGGAATTGCAGGCAACACTCTTGCAGATGATGTAGCGAAAAATGCACCAATATCACCACTTTCTATTCACAACGCAAAGAGTAAAAAGGATATTAAAAAATACGCCGACAATCTGCACTACAGGACTACTTTACAAACTTGGAAAAACTACTCCCATTACTACAAATCCATAAACACTACCTTCTTTCCTACCAAGTATCCAGTGCCAATACAGAAAAGAAGCAACAATATATACCAGATTCCGAGTAGGACACACCAGATTAACAAACAAACATATTTTTGAACACACCAGCCAACCAACATGCCATTTCTGCAACGAGGACTACTTTATCGTCACACACATCATTGAATCCTGCCCAGCCATAAAAGACATCGAAATGAAATCAAATCACAAAATTTTAAAGACCTATTAATAACAGTTAATGAAGATATAGTAACTTTTTGTAGAGCTGAAGGCCTATGTAGCCATAGCTCCTACAAATTATACCTTTGGTTTGTAATTTATTTATCTACCAAATAAATTATAATAATAATAATATAGTATGGACACAGTAGCTTTTTAACTGCATGGTTCATACATCGAGTTATTATAATATAGACAAAAAAATTCACGCATATGAAGAATATCTTTAATAAACATAATGAAAGCATCAACCTTAAACAAAAATACAAATACTAACTGCTGCTAAGTAACAGAGTTATAATGTTCAACATTTTAAAGTATATTTTAAACTTTTTTGTAGTAATTTCAGAAAATCAAAACGAGTACAGTACAACATTCGGCTGGTTGCACACTCTTTGATTAACCGCATAAGAGTAGATTGCAGTGATGCTTGTTAAAAAAGCAGTGTGTTCACCAAGAAAAAAGAGTACACAGAGTATATTTATGTATTGCAATTATTTTCCTTATATCTTTATGTTTTTGATACAAAATTCTACATATCATAGTTTTATGATACATATTAACCCTCTCCAGCCCTCCCCTAAATCCCCCCCCCCCCAGTTCAGGTGTAGGAAATAAATATACAAAAAAATTATAAAATTTGTATGGGGGCCCCCATAAGTAGTGGTCGAAGGGAATAGGTCCCCAAGGGAAAAATTTTTCTTTTGCAAAAGTAATGGGGGTCGCTCAAACATATTAACCTCTCCAGTCCCTCCTTAAATCCCCCCCTGTTCAGGTGTAGGGAATAAATATACAAAAATCATTAGTATGGGAGCCCCCCTAAGTTGTGGTCGGAGGGAATAGGTGCCCAAGGGAAAATGTTCCTTTTCCAAAATTAATGGGGGTCAGTCATACATATTAACCCATTCTGGCCCTCCCTGAAAGCCCGCTATTCAGGTGTAGGGAATAAATATACAAATATCATAAAATTTGTATGGGAGCCCCCTAAGAAGTGGTCGGAGGGAATAGGTCCCCAAGGAAAAAATTTTCCTTTTGCAAAAGTAATGGGGGTCGTCATACATATATGTGGTGCTCTCATAAGACACACAATCACATACACATAAAAAATACACTTATACTTTATATACTTGTTCTTTAAAATTTTATTATTATCGCAGTTGAAAAATTGAATTCAAAAGAATATGTTGTCAAATCAAAAAACTGTAAAAAAAAATAAAATTTAAATATTAAAATAAAAAATATTATATATGCACAACAACTGGCGATCCTGCCTAATCAGTAAACCGGAACATCAACAGCACAATCCTGATGTACCAAATTCAAGCCGCGTAAACTAGAAAATCACCACAAAAGGAGAAAACAAACAGAAAAAGCATTAGCGCATAGCAGTACTACAACTTCAGCAACAGTTCTAGCAGCAATAATTGCACCACACATGTGATCATCAATCGCAGCAAAAACACAATAATTACTGCCAACAGCATCATCACACAACCAAAGCGACAACCAAAGCAAACATCATCGCCTCAACAACAACAACGAGCAAAACCCTACACCTATCGGTAAGGTGACTTAGGCAACAGCAACAACAGAATCTGTTGCAGCCCTGAAAACCAGTCGTATCATATTTCATTACTCATTTATCTTTTTTGTTTTGTTACATAAATTGACAGCTCGTATGAGTTTGGCTACTTCCGGCTCTTGCTTGCTGGTGTTCAATCTGAATAAAAAAAAAAAAATATCACCTTATAAGTTCGTTTAAATTCTGAATAAAGCATTATATAATAGAATATTATAACCAGCTATGGGCAAAGAGCGCTCTGGGAGCATTGAGAGCAAAGGCTTATGTAGCAACACAAACGCAACAACAAATCAAAGACAAAAGATAAACACATAAACAACAAAGAAGCCTTAAATGTAGTGGTGCCCATACCCGATTATAACACATGCTGGAGAAACCGGAGTTTGTTTAATTTCTTTATGAACACGACAAATTGGCGACGAGGATTACGGACGAAAAACGCAATTACAAATCACAAGCAAAATGGATGAAGCCACAAAAGGAATGTTGGCATCCATCACGGAGATGCTCAAATCTCACGATGCTTTGATAAAATCTTTGGCATATAACAAAAATCCGGAGAAGCAAGACAGTAAAAGCAGCGACGATGTTCAACAAGTACATAACATCGCAAGTCAAATTGTGGAATTCTGCCACGATCCAGAGGACGGAAAGTTCTTCAGCACGTGGTATGAAAGATTTGAGGACTTGTTCAAGTTGGACGGCGCAAAGTGCATACTTTAAACCACGATAAATACATCAATTTCATTTTGCCAAAGCATGCTCGTGATTTTACATTTGAAGAGACGGTCATCAAGTTAAAAGACATGTTTAGTCCAAAGAAATCACTTTTCAATATGCGTTTTGAGTGTTTACAACAGCAGAAAAAGGCTTCGGAAAATTTTGTGGCATATGGGGGCCGTATAAACAGGCATTGTGAAAATTTTGACCTAAAAAATTTGACTTCTGATCAGTTCAAATGGGGGAGATACCTCATAGATCAGAAGGGGGGAGATACCTCATAGTTTCGGAAAAATTTCAAATGTTTTTTAACAAGTTTTAAATCATTTATATTGGTTTGAAATTGCATAGTGACCCAAAGACACAGCGTGACGTGAATAGGGTTAAAAAAAAAAAATGATAAACTGCTTAAACTTAGCACAAGCTAAGTTTTGGTGAGTCAGGATCCTGGGTTTCAAACTTTCGGCTAACTTTGCTGCTGGAATATTTAGTGAAGAATACACCTCCATTCTGAAGCTTTGGAACGAACTGGGTATAATTATTGGCACCTATTGCAAAGTTTTCGCCGAAAATACCGATAAGTCACGAGAAGCGAAGCAGAACCGAAAGAGTCTCTCCAAAACAAAAGCAGCTCGTACAGCTCGGATATACCTTCCGGAAGGATGCACCTACAAGTTGAAAGATATCGTGTGAATAAATAATTTTTTTCCAAACTGTTGAAAAAATAGTCGAATCTGGACCTTCGATTAAACAACCTTAAAAAAAACCTCTTTTGTTTGATATAAGTGGGAAAATTTTGACAGCTACAGGAGATACTTTGCAAACCTACCATTTAATAAAAATATAGGAAAATAAAAAAATTATCTAATTATGTTATCGAAGCAGACTTCTTGTGGTCTGTCAAAGCAAAAGTGTTGCCAACTATTCAGTAAGTTACAGCTAAGTGAGTAGCCGTTTTTTTCGTAATTGAGTTGAGCACTGGCGGATCGAACGCAGCTAAAGTATTAACGCACTTTGCCAAACGGAGCTTAAGACGGGTCGGTTTCAAAAAAGCCACTAAGTCCTGCCTGAGTCTGTCGTTACCTTACTACAGTCAAAGTGAGAGCAAAGATAACTTACTCTCACCGAGTATTAGTTTACTTGAAATGAGAATAAAATCATTCTCATCCCAAGTCTAGCTTCTGTCGATTATTTTTACTAATCAAAATCTAATCTGTTCTTATATATAATTGTAATAAAATATATAATATATAAAAAATAATTAAAAAAAAAAAAATAAATAACTGGCCATTTCAGCCCTTGAAAGGACTTTGGCCCAGCTTCTTATGATCAATTATGTTGTGCGTGTTATTAAGTTTGTACACAATTGACCGAGAACCGGACCTACATGTTTAACGCCGACTCCGAACGGCGATGAACGGAATGTTCTTGTTCTCAAGAAGCTTTACATGTCATTTTGACTACTCTCTGAGGTTTGCCATTGTCTGCAGAGGGATTGGCGGCCGTACAGAAAAATTATTTTAATTCAAATAATTTATATTGAAAACAAATTTTTGAGCTCTAGGCCAATCGTGTTGACAACAAGACCACATGAAGAACAAAGAAGGCAACAACCAACAACAACAACAACGGCTCTGTATAGAGCAAATCACACAGCTTGACTATACAGACTGTTTCATTGGCCGCTACACCAACTCATCAGTAGCCTTTGTATGACTTTACACTGTGATCCACTCAAGCTACTTAGGTCCTACTTATACTGCCAATATGCCGAGAAAGTTACCCGGCACAGTTTGCATCAAAAGTAGATAAGAACTCAGTTACAAAATTCAAGCGTTCTCTGCCAAAAATAAATTCCGGGTAACTTTCTCGGCATATTGGCAGTATAAGTAGAACCTAAGTAGCTAGAGTGGTGTAGCTGCCAATGAAACAGTCTGTATAGTCAAGCTGTGTGATTTGCTCTATACAGAGCCGTTGTTGTTGTTGTTGGTTGTTGCCTTCTTTGTTCTTCATGTTGTCTTGTTGTCTTGTTGTCAACATGATTGGCCTAGAGCTCAAAAACTTGTTTTCAATATAAATAATGAAAGGCCGTATTCAAATATTAAGATAATAAATAAAAAATAAATAACTGGCCATTTCAGCCCTTGAAAGGACTTTGACCTAGCTTCTTATGATCAATTGTGTTGTGCGTGTTATTAAGTTTGTACACAATTGACCGAGAAATGGACCTACAGGCTTAACGCCGACTCCGACTGGCGATGAACGGAATGTTCTTATTCTCAAGAAGCTTTACATGGCATTTTATTACTCTCTGAGGTTTGCCATTGTCTGCAGAGAGGTGGCGGCCGTACAGAAAAATTATTTTAATTCAAATAATTTTCTGTCGCTGCTGGGATTTGAACCTGGGTCTCCAGGTTCTTTGACATAGCGGCCACGCACTTTAACCAACTACGCCACGGACGCCACCAAATATTAAGATTAAAAATTCAAATAATTTTTTGTCGCTGCTGGGGTTCGAACCTGGGTCTCCAGGTTCGTTGACATAGCGGCCACGCACTTTGACCAACTACGCCACGGATAAATAAAAAATATATAATAAAATAAAAAATACCAAAAATAGACATAAGTAATACACAAAAAATTTTTAATAAATAACTTTATGATAAAAAATAAGTAGCGATTAAAAATAAAGAAAGAAGAAATAATAAATACGAGAAATAATTAATAATTTACTATAAATAGTAAACAATGTATAATAAATAATAATAATTAATAAAAATAAAAATTAAACAGATAATTTACTATCTGAAATAAAAAAAATGTTTGAATAAATATTAATATAAACCTAGCTCATCAAAAAAAGAAAATTGTGGGTTTAATGAAAAAATGTTGGATATTAGGATAGGATTTTCCCATTGCTTAACAATAGGAGCTAAGGAAGCTAAAAAAATATAAAAAGATATTCAACCCTGTTAAAATAACATCAGCTATGAAATAAAAACACGAGGTTGTATTCACGACAATGTTTTATTAGCGAATGAATTCAACAGCTTAAGAGCCCGAACAGAATCAAAGCGATTGGCGATCGGCAATCCTCTCTTCTCGCCAATCGCTCAGAACACATCCAGAATGAAAGCGATTGGCGAACTATTCAGACTGAATTGTCAGAATGTTTTGTTTTGTGCATGCATAATTGACATGAAGAAAACAGAAACACAGACAACAAGTGTCAGAAGATAATAAAACTTTAGAAAATGGCACTGAACGTACCCCATAATTAGGAAAAATACGGCAACACTTATCATGTTTGACACCACTCAAAGATAGGACCGCCAGGTCGCCGGAGAAAAAAATAGAATAGATTCTAATAAGGCGAATGTTCGTCGCGATCGAAGACCAGCGATTTGATTTCGGACGTGTTCATGCATTCTAATTCTTGAAAATGTCGCCAATCGCTAATCGCTTTGATTCTGTTCAGGCTCTTAGAGCCTAAAATCGTTGCGGCCGACGATCTTTGTTGTTGGAAAATACATGTAATATGAGAAAAAAACCGCAGCTCGTTTTCCGCAACATTAAATCGCAGACTTAGAGCCTGAACAGAATCAAAAATCGTTGCGGCCGACGATCTTTGTTGTTGCAAAATACATGCAAAATGTAGAAAAAACCACAGCTCGTTTTCCGCAGCTATTTCTTCTCTTGCGACCGACGATTCTCTCTCTGAGTGCCATATTTTTGCTAGAAATGGGGTATGTTCAAAGAAATTTCCTTAGTTTTTATTATGTCTTGGCGTTTCTCCTTTGTGTGTGTTGTATTCACACAATTGAAGAGACCAATACATTGAAGAGAAATAGAAAAAATAAATAAAAAAAATACTAAATAAAAGCAACTTTGAATCGTCAGTCGCAATCGCATCATTCTGGACACATTCTCTGCGTTCGACGACCAGAGAGGGTTGCAACGATTTTTGATTCTGTTCAGGCTCTAAAGCTAGAAAATAAGGAGCAAACAAGAATGAGAAGGTGGAGAGAACAAAGAACAGAAAGAATGAATATAATGCAAAATACGAATGTATAGAGTTGCCAGATCTTGTAATTCAGTTTTACTTTTAACAAACCCGATGAAAAGAGTGGAAACCTATTACCTAATGCCTGGTTAAAGCCGTGTGGTTCCGTGGGCGCGTGGGTTTCCTATAAGAATTCTTTTCGCTTACCACCAAGTAAGCTCATCAAAAGGATTTAAAAATAAAAATTATTCTACCGACCCTCTATAGACTGAATATTACACATTCGAAAAAAACCAAGGCTAATCAAAAGAAATTTTTAAAATTATATAAAACATTCATGTCAAATTTAAAAAAACATTTAGCATGTTGCATTTAGCATATAAACAAATTTGTAAAACACAAACACAAGAGAATCATTTACCGTTTTTATATAATATACACACACACACATTCATACAAACAAAAGAAAAAATCAAAAAAGCTATTTTAAATGATAATAAAATGAAATAAGTACCTTGAAAATATCTTTTTCAGTCTGCACGGATCCTTTACTATATTTAAAAAAGAATGACAATTATTTTAAATATTTTTAAATACATTTAATAAATGTAAGTAGGGGAGCGGGGGGCTAGTTGTAACACTTTTTGGAATATATAATAGGATTACGAAACTACACAATACTTCCTGGTTTTAAAAACATGAGTTCAAAGATTAAATGTCTGACTATCTTTGCATAAAAAAAAAGTTTTGGAATAGGAAGTGTTTTTTAACTGGTGGACATTAAAAAAAAAAATTGCTGGTGTTACAACTTACCCCGTGTATGGGGCTAGTTGTAACAGTCTTGGGGCATGTTGTAACAAGAAATAACACTGAAGTTTTTGCTTTAATCGTTTATTTTCAATTGATATAGCAAAAAATAGTTCAAGTATTTAACAACATTAAGTTGAGCAAATGTAATTAAGAGTTCATTTGCAAAATAACACAATAATTCCAGTTTTATTTTTTTTAAATTGATTGACTTTTAGAAATATTAGCTACATAATATTAATTAGTCAACATTTGAAACAATATCAACAAAAAAAAAAAAAGAAAATAAAACTCATGATCTTTTAATTCATATCAAAAGTATTTGCAATAAATAAAATTTAACTTTATCGCTTTTTCTTTCCTTCTTCAGTCCGCTTTCGTTTGTTTTTTAAATTTATGCTTGATTCCCTTTTTATCCTTCTCTCCTCATTTTCTTTTTGCAGAGCTTCCATTTCCGGTTCGTCTGTTAAAACGCAGGATTTTCTTTTACGCTGTTTCCGGTTTGTACGTTTTCTTAGAGCCTTAGGGAAAGGCCTTATTTTTGAAGGAGATAAAGTAGGAGAATGTCCAGAAGTTTCGACCTCAAGCGCCATATAAGAAACATCTTCAGCCATACTCGCATTTCCTTCGTTTTCTCTTTCAACAGGGTTGGGGCGATCCGTGATATAAGATGGAGCAAAGTCTGAGTCTTAAAATATGTCTATATTTATGGGCCAAATTCCCGTTGCTTGAAATCCACTCATTATATTTGCAGGATTTAATGCCAATGGTAAAGCATTGTTGACAATACCTGGAATATCGTGAATTGTCATGGTTTTTCCGGGATTGCTATACATCCAGGACGTTTGTTTACGGTTTAAACAATTTTTGAACGGACCGTAAACTCCTACATCTAGTGGTTGCAAACGATGTGAGCAATGAGGTGGGAAAGAAAGCATAATAATGTTATTTTCTTTCGCTTTAGTCACGACATCGATATTGACATGAGAGCAGCGATTGTCGAGCAACAGCAATACAGGATCTTTTATAATGGGTTTCACGAATTTTATAAAATGATCTAAAAATAACAAAAATTCTTTTTGCGTCATCCATCCTGAGGAGTAACCGGCGCCTAAAGAACCAGGTGGTCCAGACCTGATAAATATTTCTTTGTATCTCAGCCTCGGAAAAACGAACATGGGTGGAATGAAATTTCCAGAAGCATTTACAGCGCAAGCAAGAGTTACGAGTGTACCTCTTTCAGCTGAAGTTATGGACCCTACTTGCTTTTGTCCACGTGCAGCTACGAATTTTTTCGGTTTTTGCACTGTTGATACTCCAGTTTCATCTACATTATAAATTCGTGATGGTGGAAATTGGTATTTTTGAAGCAATTCTTCATATTTTCTGAAAAATTCGTTGACGTTGAACCTATTAAAAGATGTGGCTCGGCTTAAAGAAGTCGCTTCAGGTGTCCTTAGAGAAAGCTGTGAGTTTCTTTGCATGAATTTTTTGAACCAATCAGGTCCAGCCATATTATTGTATGCCAACTCTCCAGCACATTGGTATGCCAACTCTCTCACTTCTATTGGAAGCAGTCCAAAATAGATATTTGCACACTTCATCAGGTATGAAGATATTTTAACTTCATCTTCACCTTTAAACACCATTCTGGGTTTTTTGTAGCCAACAGGTGGCAGTTGATTGTTATTTCTTTTTTTAATATATCTATGCAAAGAAACATGACATAAATTAAACACTTTTGCTGCTTTTCTGACACTTGTCTTCTTTTCTTTAACATCAATAGCAGCTAACTCGAAAACTTCATTACTTTGAGTTGCTCGATTAGACTTTCGTTTATAATTTCTCATTCTGCAAAAAAAAATTAAACATAACAATAAAATAAATACACACCGAATATCCAAATCAAATATATGGGGCAAGTTGTCACATGTTACAACTTACTAGAGGTGGAGAAACATCGATGTTTGCTACCATCGATGTTTTCGATGTTTTTAAGCCAAACATCGATGTAACATCGATGTTTCTGAAGAAAATATACATATTATTGTAAACTATGCAAAATGAACGTGCAAATGAAAAACACCAAACTGGTAAAAATACTAATAATTAAAATAAATAAAATAAAATAATAAATATAAAATTTTATTTATTGAAAAAAATAAAAAACAAAACTTAACATTTTAATTCATAGGTCAAAATAATAAAAAGAAAACATAACATTTAAATTCATAGGTTAAAATAATAATACGTTTCACAAACGTATTTAAAAATGAGAGATCGTGTATAAAAAATAGAGATCAAAGATTCTTTTACAAATTTTCAAAAAGTGACTGGTTTTTGTTAATAAACATAAGTTTATCGACCACGAGCGGCTTGAGGCGCGTTCGCCGATCGGAAATAATTTGCCCAGCATTGCTGAACATTCGTTCCGACTCGCAGGAAGTTGCCGGCACGCATAAATATTTTTTTGCTAGCTCTTTGATAGCCACCATACTTTCTGCATTCGTCTAAAAAATGTTCATTAGTTTCAGAATATTAAGTATAATTACATTTATTAAATATACCTTCCAAAACGAAAGAGGATCGCATTCTTCTGGTTCATTTATATTTTCCAGGTGCTGTCTCAAAATTATAATGGCATCTGCTCGCGATGATTTTATTTTTGATTTCATTTTGTTTCGCAAAAAAGAAAAATGCGGTTTTTGAGAAGATTCGGGTGGTATTGGCTGCCCCCGTGGAGTTCATGACAAAACGGTGTACATCTCCTGCTCCAAAGCCGTAACTGCCTGATCTGCATTTGAAACCGACTTAAAACCATCCTTTTTAAATCGAAGATCTATTAGGGTTGCTATGCGGGGAACAGTCCTTGTTTCGTAGTGTGCAAATTTATCACTTAAACGGCTACTTAAAATTTCGAAGGCACAGACAACTTCTGCAGTTTTAAGATTAGGTCTTAAGTTTTGCAATTTTTGATGCAGCTCGCATCTTAGAGGAATGACCAGAGAAATTGTTGCATTTTTGCTGCCAGAAATAGATAGAGTTGCATCTTGGAATGGAGCAAGAAGTTCCGTAAGCTCCTTCAAAATATCGATTTCCTCTGCGGAAAACGGAACCGGAGCCTTAGATGTACACAATAAAACAGATGATAGTGCTTCCTTCGTTTCTAAAAGTCTTTTTATCATTTGGAAGGCACTGTTCCATCGAGTTGGCACTTCCTGAATCAGACCAAGTGGGTTTTCAATAGTCTGGGCCTGCTTGAATTTGGCCATTGTAATTGTGCTGCGTTTCATAAAGGAAACAATGGACTTACATTTAGCCAAAATGGGCACAAGTACTTCAAGTTTAAGGACATCTTGAACTAGCAAGTTTATGGTGTGTGCGAAACATGGAAAATGCTTAATCTCCAGAAGCTCGCATGCTTTCTTCATAGTGCTGTCGTTGTCGGTCACTATAGAAACAACTTTTTGCATCAGACCCCACTCCGTCAAAATCTTGCGAATTGAGTCTACAATATTCGCAGAAGTCTGGTTGGTGGGCGTTAAAAGGGTAGTTGTTGACAAAACGGCTGAGTTTAGCTTGAATTCAGAATCAATAAAATGGCAAGTTATAGTCAAATAGCTCTCATTTGTTTTTGAAGTCCAACCGTCTGTTGTGAGTGCGACATACTCCACACATTGCAATGCAGACCGAAGTTGGTCTTTTAAAGTCTCGTAAACTTTGTGCAGCGATACATCTCGTAGGTAGGTTTTACTAGGTAATAGGTAAACGCACGAAATCCATTGTCATTGACAATACTCAATGGTTGCACGTCTTGTGCAATCATGCGCATTACATATTCATCTAGTTCTACCTTACGCTTGGAATCAGCTGGATACTGCACATCTCTAACTAAAAATGCATCCAATTTCGTTGGTGCAGGAGGATTTTTCGAATTTAGATAATTAGGATGCATGCGTTTCAGATGATCCATAAGGTTCGTCGTGTTGCCAGCCGTTTTTAACACTTTACCGCAATAAGCGCATGTAGCCTTTGTCCTCTCCTTCGTTCGTTGAAAATGCTGCCAAACATACGAACCTTCCCGCCTGCGTTTTGAGGACTCAGCCTCACTGGCTTCCTCTGACGTTCCTGTAAAGAAGAAAAAATAACATTATAGCCATATAATGTCGGAAGTAAATGTGCGCTGGAATTTGCCGCCCTAAAAAGTTAATTCCCGCGCACCACTGGATCACACACGTTTGCTTTAACTTTTACTTACTTTTAAGATGTTTCTCCATTTTTGTAGATAACCCACGGTTGCCACCATCACCTTATGTTATAAACCACGAAACAAATTTCCTATATATTAAGTAAAAAGTTATAAACTATAAATTAATACAATTTCAGCTAATCCTTACCTTTTGCGTGTTTTCTTTCAACTTGTCAGTTTTTATAGAGGTGACAAAGAAAACATCGATAGTCGTCATCAAACATCGATGTTAAACAAAAATGCAAAAACATCGATACATCGATAGTACCATCGATGTTTTCTCCACCTCTACAACTTACCCCACGAAATTGTTACAACTTGCCCCGCAGTATAATTTTTGACAAACATTTTAATACATAAAAGAGCGAAGCTCTTGCTTAACGTGAGAGTTTGTTTAGAAACTAACCATTTTTTGTTCTTAAATGAGTTCAGAAAGGAATCATAAATATTACTTTTTTATATTCTAAAATGATTTACAAAAGGAAGAATTTAAAGCTATGTTGATATTTTTATAATATTGTAGTAAATTAAATTCAGTCTAGCGATTGATAAGAATGGGTTAGTTTCTGAGTGCAAAAAGAAAACCTTTCTATGGTTCATTTTTTAACTCATTTCCAAAGAAAAAGGTTCTTTTCTGAGAGGCATTTTCGTCCGTTGATTGTTTCAAAAAGGCGTCATTTCCCGATGACGAAAAATAAGTTTTCTATGGTTATTTTTTTAACTCATTTCCGAACAAAATAAGGTTAATTTTTGAGAGGCATTTTAGTCCGACGAATGATACAAAAAGGGTTCATTTATGATTGCCGAAAATGAACGTTTCTACCCGAAAAGCTTGATAAATGAATTCGAAAACGGTAGTTAGTTTTGGTTTACTGGGATAATTTGCCCAGTGAACCAAAACCCTTTTAAATTAGTACGACAGCGCCATTTTTTTCCGATTCTTGGGATAACTTTTCTATCACAAATTGTATCGTTTTTTTTTAAGACCGCAATGGTTGTAGAAATATCTATCTAGTTTTGCTTTTTTGTTTTGTTTTTTTTTTTTTTTTTTTTTTGGTAACGATACTTTAACGGTCATAATTTTCATATTATATTTGATGAATAGAATTGTACTCGTACGATAATTTTTTTGGAATCTATATTTCCGATAAAATGTTTTTTTCCGACATCTCATTCCAAGAATCTTCAAATAACTTCCCCAGAACTAGAGAGCTTTTTAAAAGGTGCTTTAACTCGTTCTTGTAAAATCAAATATTCAAAGAGATTTTTATTAGAAACTTTGAAAAATAGTCAACAATTCTTAGATTATCGAAAATATAGTAGAAAACCAATGAGAAAATAGGTCAAAAAATTCGTGTGCTCAATATAGAACAAAAATTTCCGTTTAAGGTACTAGTACACTCTATAAAGCGAAAATAAATACACTTACAATATTTTACATCGGAGAAGTATTTTAATAATTGTCGTTATATTATTTCTTTAAATACATCAAAACAAATTTCAAGAATTAGAAAATAAAATGTATTTTATTTAATTATTTACAGGACATTGAAGTAGACTGTAGAAAAGAAATCGCATTACGTTCAAACTTAATCTCGGAAACAAGAAGTCCGAGATGAAAAAATACTACGGCATGTTAAAGTAATTATATTTTAATGAAATGTCACCTCATTTAGTTAAAAAAAACACAAATTAAAAAAGGGACATCTTTTTTGTATATTTTGCCTGGTAAAATTCATTTGGCATGTATATTGATATTTAACATGCATTTTTGACATATTTTGCGTAAAATTTTGAGATCATAAATTTTTTTTTTAAATTGACGTAGTTATTCTCACGTAAAAAATACAATTTGTTTTTATTTGACATAAATTTATTTTAAAGAAATTTAATTTATATAAATTTATATGTTATTATTATTTATTATTTATTATTATTATTTTATGTATTAATAATAAATATTATGTCAACAAATTTAAATTTATTGGAAATTTGTTTTTGTAATTTTTTTTTTATGATAAAAGAAATAAAATATTTGAAAAAAAATGCCGATATATAAGAAACATTTATTTTTGATATTTTTTTATATTTATGAAAACGATTTAAAATTCCAATTTTTAAACCATAAATTATTCTTTGAATTTCTCATTAAGAGCGTTTTATAAAAATGTTTTCCAAAAATAAAAAAAAAAAAAAATTAAAAAAAGGTCTTCGAAAAATGTCATATTTTCATTTAAGCATGCTAGTTATTCGTTAGCAGGGCTGTGCACCTTTTTTACTCTTAGTTAAGGACTTATGACGTATGTTTCGGCCGTGGCGCAGTGAGTGAGTGACCCATATGCCAGAGGACCATGGTTCAGTTTCCATTTAACAAAGAAAGTTTTATCAATTGAATTAATTTTTCAGTTCGGCTGACACCTCTCTGCAGACAATGGCAAACCTCAAAGAGTAAATAATGCCATGTAAAGCTTCTTGAGAACATGCACATTTAGCCGGTCGGAGTCGGCATAAAACTAGTAGGTCCAGTTCTCTATGAATTGTGTACATATATTCAATAACACGCACAACACAATTTGATCATAAGAAATTCGGTCAAAGCCCTTTCAATGGCTGAAATGGCCATTTTATTATATTAGTATTAAGACTTACATCTAAAGTGTGTCATATAAAAAAAAAAAAAATCGAAAACACGTTAAATGCTTATTTTTGTTTCCCGTTTTACTTGAATGCCTTGTATATTCGATTCCTATTGTACTTTTTATGACCAACATTTTTTATTCAAGTCTTTAAACTTGTTCAATAACTCTGTATCAATTTTTTGAAAAATATCATAAGGTTTCGTATATGCCGCCATTCAATATCTTTTATTCCATCCAAAAAGTTTCACCGTATCGTGTCTTTTTAGTAATTGGCCATTACTTTTATTTCGTAATTTAGGTTGATAACTGAAATGTATAAGAAACGGTTTTAAGGGTATTCATTCTTATTCCTTCCGAAAGCGGCTCAATTATTAATTTTATTTCCTTTCAAGTAATCTACATTGCAAGATTTTGAAGTTGCCTTCAGCTTCATCTGCGAATGATCCACGAGTTGTTTCTCCACAATTCTGATATTTCTCCACACGATATTTTGTTAGAAATACAAAATCTGAAATGCTGTTTGTTTAAATGGGAAATTCCGGATATGTTTTGAATATAAGGTACATTTATTCGAAATTGTTTTCCTTCCGTCGGATTAACGTGTTCTTTAGCAAGTTTGAGCTTTTCAACAATTGGCACAAGTCTTTTTTTTAATAAATCCTTTTCACAACTATTTTTGTGTTCATGTAAAATGGTAACATACATATGTATGTATGCTGCTGAAAGTAATGCCCAGGAATGCGTCAATCTCACGTTATGTCACATAAAGATCAAGCATTATTAGTTCGCGTACAGCATCAATGTTTTGTGGCACAACAACAGATTTTGGACGTCCTTCACAAAATTTATCAGTGAGCGAAGTAACTGAAAAATTCACCAACTACACTTCGTTTGCGAGTTGTTCTTGCCGCAAACGAATATTCAGTTATCATCAACTTAAAAATATATCTTATATATACCGCAAGCTATTTCGGTCATTATTATTTATTATATTAATTATCTTTCTCCCTATGTCCGTCCGTCCGTCTTCTTATGGATTTCACTCATCACACCTCTGTTGAAAGAAACCACGTATATTAATGACTATTTGAGTAATGAAACGATGCATTTGTTCAACCATGCTAAGTCTTTAAGAGCAGTCGGTTTTAAATTTGTTTTTGTAAGAGGTAGCAAAATTGTGGTGAGAAAGAGTGAAAACTCTTCTCCAATAATAACACTGTGCGACAATTTAAGGGTCAATTGGAATAACCTTAAATATCTACATGGTTTCTAATAGTGGATGGTCTATATATTATGCCCTCCTACTCAGTTTTATCAGATTAGGTCAAATAAGAGAGAAATTCAAGGTCAAACTTCACCTTTAAGTCACAAATTTTTTCTTATAACTCTTAAACTAAATTCAAATTCTATGTAGAAACTGCATCTAAATATTTGCAATGGATGATTCTTTACATTTTAAGACCATTTTTTGCTCAAAAAGTTACGTAAGGGGTTTAATATTTTTTTCGAAAACAGGACTTTTTAAAAAAAAAATAAAATTTTCAATAGTTCATTTACTATGTATTTGTCTTCAAAAACAATCAGATTTTGCTGAATTTTTGCAAACACCTTAAGTAAAATAAAATAACCCACCTGTGAAAAGATCACAACCATTACATGTGTGCATCCAAAGATATTCGGATTCAAAGATTACCAACGGTGGTAACTTCGTTAATGTAAGCCCTAGCGTAAAATCATTCAAATAAAACTTATAGACCCAACAATTTTCTTCAAAACTGTCCTTAACATTTAAACCGAAAGAGTTACCGTTTTAAAGATATGCGCGTAAATGTGTAATTACAACATATATGAAAAATTTATGAACTTGAGAAGAAATAGAAATAAAAAAAATTTCTTATTTTAACCGTTTTAATTTTTCATATATGTTGTAACATTAACGCGCATATCTTTAAAAGGGTAACTCTTTCGGTTAAAATGTTAAGGACAGTTTTAAAGAAAATTGTTGGGTCTATAAGTTTTATTTAAATGATTTTGCGCTAGGGCTTACATTAACGAAGTTACCACCGTTGGTAATCTTTGAATCCGAATATCTTTGAATGCACACATGTAATTGTTGTGATCTTTTCACAGGTGGGTTATTTTATTTTATTTAAGATGTATGCAAAAATTCAGTAAAATCTGATTGTTTTTGAAGACAAATACATAGTAAATGAACTATTGAAAATTTTATTTTTTTTTTAAAAAGTCCTGTTTTCGAAAAAAATATTAAACCCCTTACGTAACTTTTTGAGCAAAAAATGGTTTTAAAATGTAAAGAATCATCCATTGCAAATATTTAGATGCAGTTTCTACATAGAATTTGAATTTAGTTTAAGAGTTATAAGAAAAAATTTGTGACTTAAAGGTGAAGTTTGACCTTGAATTTCTCTCTTATTTGACCTAATCCGATAAAACTGAGTACGAGGGTATAATATATAGACCATCCACTATTATAAACCATTGAGATATTTGAAGTTATTTTTTCGTGTCGCACTGTGTAATTAAACTCTTAAACGATGTTGACAAATTGTTGTTAGAGTCCGCTGGTACCTCGACGGGTCGCTTAAGAACGTCACTCTCTGCGTCTGCTGCTTTGGATATTGAGGAAGACAGAGAATACGGAGATAATGAAGAATAATGCTGAAGAAGAATGCTACCAGTTTAATATTTTGTTGATATAAATATAATTAAATTCAATTAGTATGAATAATAATAAATATTTTAAAAGCTTAAAACACTTTGAAAATTATGTACAAAATATGCCATATAATTTTGTGAATATTGGTTGCCTTAACATAAGAAGCGTTTCTTCAATAGCTAAATTAAACAAGTTTAGACTTTATCTTAGTGAACTTCCTATGCTACCTGATATTATAGCCGTTCAAGAAACTTGGTTTTCTAGCGAAAACTCAGCAATTTATAACATTCCTGGTTTTAATAGCATACATTGTTGTAGAGAAGATAGCTACGGTGGAACTTCAATCTATATAAGCAGCAAGTTGAAGTTCACGATAAATGAAAACTTCAATGAAAATTTCGTAAGCTTAATCTCAGTAACTATAAACAGTATAAAAATTGGCGGGAAGTCATTAGTAATTAATTCATTTTATAGATCACAGAAGTGTAGTATTGTAAATTTTTTAAAAATTGTTGAAATGAAGCTTTCTACGACCGCGTAAAGTCCATCTAGAGTACACGTCCAATATAACGAATACCCGATTTAGCAAATGTCCAATATAACGAACGGTAAAATCTCTTCAGTGACTATTCTATATAACGAATTCAAATTTTTCGTTGTCATTCGATTTAACGAATGACATCAATACGAGTTCAAACTATTCTATTTGATCAGCTGTTGCTGTAATCTTCTCATCTTCCACCATTTTGCCTACACAGATTTTCTTTGTTTTTTGTTCTTGGCACCGTTATAAATTCCAATGAATCAAAATTAACTTTTGTTGGACTGCAAAAAAAAAAAGAATGAGTGGTGCGTGCTTATTAGTGTCCCTTATTTTGCGATTTTTGGAAATGTCAAAGGGCTGAAAGGTTTTTTATGCGTTTTTATATTCTAAGAACGAAACCAAAAAAAATTTTTTTTTACGACAACGTTTACCCGTGCCAATTGGGCCCGAAAGTTTCGAAAAAATGTCCATATTAGACCATATTTGCAAAAATTAAAAAAAAAAAATCTTTTCTCTGCTTTTTATAAATGTTTTGCATTTGTTGGAACACATACATAAGAAATATGATATCTACAAAGTTTTTTTATGGTGGGCGTGGTTACCGCCCCTAAAAAATAAAAAATAAATAACTGGCCATTTCAGCCTTTAAAAGGACTTTGACCTAGCTTCTTATGATCAATTGTGTTGTGCGTGTTATTAAGTTTGTACACACAGACTATTAGCTTATTGCGCGCCGCCGCAGGGTAAAATACTAGTTTTTTAATTTATTGTTAATTTTCGTAAGTACATAATGTGAATTTAATGAAATGTAATCATACTTTTAGCATAGATAGATAGATAGATAGATATGCTTGTGGCGAGCTAATTCAGCTCTGGCACTGCGGCATCTAGTGATGCCTATTGTGCCATACCTTTTCTTTTCTTAAAGTAGTTCGTTTGCTTTAGTTTTTTTCAGAAAACATAATATATTTTCGAGATTGAGGATCGCAAGGTGTCCTTGAGAGACTATTTCGCTATTTAGGATTCTCTTTCTTATATGGAGAAGAGCTGGACATTCTGTGAGAATATGTCTGGAGGTTTCTTCATCCTCAAGGCATAATCTACATAATGAATCAGTAGCGAGATTCGTTTTTTGTAGGTGTTTCTTTAGTTTGCAGTGTCCAGTTATGATTCCGGTCATCATCTTTAGGTCTTTCTTCCCTAGGTTAATAAGAAATTTCGATTTCTTGGGAGAAAGTTCTGGGAATATTTGCTTAGTGCATATCTGTCCTAAGCAGTTCTTCCAGATGTCTTGAGATTCGCGGAATGAGGTTTTTTTGACGTGTTGCTTGAACAGATTCTTACCAACCCCACAGAACGGTTCCGGTCCTGTGAGTGGTGATGATGCTCCCTGTTTGGCCAGGGAGTCTGCTCTTTCATTCCCGTCAAAACCACAGTGGGCAGGAATCCACTGTAGAGTAACTTTATTGTTTAGCGCAGCCAGGTCGTTGAGGACGTCTACAGTCTCCAGCACTAGCTTGCATTTTATGATAGGTGATGTTAGAGCTTTGAGGGCAGCTTGACTATCAGAGAAGACGAAAATTGATTTGCCTCTAACATTGTTCATACAGTTCAGTCTGACGCATCTGTTAATGGCAAGGATTTCCGCTTGAAAAATTGTGGTAAATAGACCTGCACTGAAGATGTGGCTCTCATTGGAGTGTTCTCCAAAGACCCCTGCTCCCGTGCCTTTCTCCATTTTGGAGCCATCTGTGTACCACACAAGGTCGTTTTCGGACGGGTTTAGTTTCTCGTGTTCCCAGTTGGATCTGTTTATTTGTTTATTTATTTATTTATTATGAGCTTAATACAAGCAGATACTTAACATTAATTTCTTAATCCTAGGGTTTTTTTTTTTTGTTTTTTGTTTTTTTTTTTTTTTTATTTTTTTTATTTGTAAGGTAGGGAATTTACATTTACGTGGGCTATAGTCTGCCCACAAGACGTATGAGAAAAAGATATCACAATTTATTTAAGAGGGAGGAAGGGGGTTTGAGTTAAGAAGGATATTTCGGAGTTCGGATCTGCTGAGATGGAAGTCGAATTCATTGATCAAATTGTTGGTCAGACGAAGCATCCTAGTTATAGGTTCGCCACATCCATAGACGGTGCGATGAAAATTGAGGTGGAAGAGAGGTACAGACCTTAGGTAGCGTGGGTTGGTATTAAGGGATATCAATTGGAGCAGTGTAGGGCAGTTAATGGTGCCGTCTAGTAGTTGATGGATGAAGAGGACATCGGCAACCACCCTGCGTTTTTCAAGAGATTGCATGTTAATCAACATCAAACGATCAGCATAAGGAGGTAGATTGAAACTGTCGGAACCAGGGAGGCCGCGTAACGCAAATCGAAGGAATCTACGCTGTACAGCTTCAATACGCAACGATTGAGAAACATAGAGCGGTGACCAAACTTGGCTAGCATATTCGAGTATCGGCCTCACAAAGGTTAGGTAGAGAGATTTTGTAACATATAGGTTAGAGAATTCCCTGGACCAATGTTTTACAAAACCAAGAGTAGAGTTGGCTCTACTAATGATATTATCGATATGTGATCGAAAATTAAGTTCTTTATCGCAAATTATACCCAAGTCTCGCAAAGAACTGACTAAGGGAATCGGCTCGCCAAATATGTAATAAGTTCGCGATGGAGATTGGGGTCTCTTACGCGAGTATGTCATAGCTTGGCATTTATTGATGTTGAGTTCCAGGAAGTTTTTTTGGCACCAAGTAGAAAAACTGATTAGATCATCTTGAAGGCGGGTTGAGTCAGCATTAGTATGTATGCGTTGATAGATTTTCATGTCATCAGCATAAACAGAAAGATTTGAGTATTTGATGACCTCATCGACATCGGTTATTGTTAAGACGAATAACAAAGGACCAAGGTGGCTGCCTTGAGGGACGCCAGAAGTTGCTGTAAAAAACTCGGATTTTGAAAACCTAAAGATGACATTATATCGACGTTCTTCAAGGTAAGATTTGATCCAAGCAATAAACGGGGGTTGAAAGCCGAAAGTTTTTAGCTTACGAAGGATGACTGTGTGCGAGATTTTATCGAATGCTTTGCTAAAGTCAGTTGAGACAACGTCAACTTCATAACCACTTTCCAAAGAACATAGGGTATTCGAGACGAATTCTGTGAGGTTGGTAGTAGTGGATCTTCCCTTCAGAAAGCCATGTTGGTTAGGGGAGAAGATAGACTTACAGTGAAAAAACATAATATCGTAGAGTATACTTTCAAATATTTTGGGTGTGCACGATAGTTTTGCAATGGGTCTATAGTTTGTGATATCATTTTTAGGCCCTTTTTTGTGCAGAGGTATAATGTACGAATTCTTCCAAAACTTAGGAAAAATTGATTGAGAGATAGAGAGCTGGAAAAGAGCTAAAAGGGGATGAGCTAAAGTGTTTGAAAGTTTTTTTAAAACAATAGCAGGCAAGCCATCGGGTCCAGGAGAGTAATCGTCCTTTAAATTTCGTAATTTTTCGTTCACATTAGCTAGTGTAATATTAACCGAAACTAAAGACGTTTGGGCACAATTTTTTAAAGAAGAGAAGTATTCAGAGTCCACTACATCATTATGATTGGTAAATGACTGACTGAAGAAACTTGCAAAAAGATTTGCAATTATTTCAGGGTCGTCCGAAGATTTGTCTGACAATTTAAGGGTGGACGGGTAATTATCTGATTTTCTCTTGATATTAATGAACTGGTAGAACTTTTTTGGATCAGTGATAAGTTTGGTTTGGATATGGTTTAGATAGGATTCGTAAAGAAGATCACAAAGATAAGAAAATGGTTGTAAACGTTAAGGTATCTCGTGAAGTCAGCAGAAGATCTAGATATTAAATATGTACGCCAAAGTTTGTTTCTTTTATTCCGAAGTGAACGTAGCTCTTTATTATACCAAGGAGGCGAAGACGAAAAGCTCTTCTGCCTTGTAAAGGGAACAGATTGTGTGAAGCAGTTAAACATTATGCCATAGAAAAAGCCGACAGCATTGTCGATATCTTCATTAGCATTTTCAAGAACGTAAGGGAAATCAATGTCACCGAGAAGTGATTCTAGTTTTTCAAAATCCGTTTTCCGAAAGTTAAAACTGTACAAGTGCTCGGAGTGTGTGTTTATGTTAGTATTATTGTAGGAAAAGGTAATTGAAAGAGGTGGATGGTACTGATCCAGTGTAGAGAGTAGGTGGTTGCTTGCAGAAACTCCACAGTTTTCAACTTCTGATGAAAAAACAAGGTCTAGTTGTCTACCCATATAGTTAGTTACTCCACTTAACTGGAAGAGTCCGGAGTCGGAGAGGCAACTAGTAAAGAGAATTTCTTTTTCGGATATTGGATTTGAGGGGAAGAAGTGACATTCATCATCTGATAAAACCCACTGAAGATTAGGGAGGTTAAAGTCACCCAAAAATATTACGGTATCAAATGGATCCATGAGATCTAAAATAGAATCTATAGCATCTACTGCCAACTGATAGCCAGTGGTTGGTTGAGACGGGCGAATATAACAGCATATAACGTATAAATTACGCTTAGCGATACTGATTTTGGCACAAATAAATTCAAAGTTTGCAGTATGTGAATTCTGAACTAACGTTGAATCATAACGATTATTAATTGCCAAAAGGACACCTCGGCCAGAGGAATGATCGTCTTTGTCTAGTCCATCGTCTCTGAACACTACAAAATCGGACGCAAAAACTTCTTGATCCTTGAAATTTTGGCAGAGATTAGTTTCGGTGAGAGCAAATATATCATAGGGAAGTTTCAGAGAGTTCAGGAATACTGAGGAAGTTTTTGTGCGCAGTCCTCTCACATTTTGGTAGTAGAGAGACACAAATATTGTGCTGCGATCAGTAGGTTGGTTAGGAATAGTATTTTTGCTGTTCTTTACGTGACTTTTGAAGATATGAAACGTGTTTCGATCGGACGTGAGCACCATAGGTATCAAGATCCTCCTTTACTTGGTTAATTGTCAGGCCAAGTTGCTCATGAAAGCAATTGAATAAGTGACGCAAGTCATTTACCTCAGTTGGCAGACCTTCTTGCTGTATTAAGACTTTGAGATTAGTCTTGGTCTTGCCTTCTATACATGTTGAGTCAGGGGCTTTATGCATGTATGCGAGAAATAGACGAACGTTGTTGTAAACACTATTTTCTCTAAGGCGAGAAAGGGCATATCTGCTCTCGGTATCTGCACAGGAGTTCTCAGTCAGTTTAACCCTTGGAGGTAAGAGAGGGTCTAAGAAGGACTTAGGGCTACAAACTTGGTTTGAGGGTGCACTTGTGATAGAAGCAGACAATGGAGGGGTTAAAGTATGCGAATGCACAAAGTTAGGATAAAGTGTGTTGAGAATTTGCGGATTATTTTTATTAGAAGGTGGGTCAGTGATTGGGTTCAGATTGAAAGAAACGCGATTGCGACGAGTAGTTTGAGGTTTGTTGTTTTGATGATGAATTTTTTTTGAAACGAAATTATTATCATAGTTAACCGATGTGGGCTTATGACTGATCTGTGAAGAGAAGGTTGGAAAAATATTGGTTTTTAGTTCCCAGTTGGGGGCAGGGCTGTGATGGGGCTTAGGTAACATTTTCTCCACTGATGCGTTAGGCCTAATGGAAGGATGAAGATATGTATTGTGTTCTCTGATATGTGTAGGTTTCGTAGTGCGATAATTAGGATTAGAATTTAAGTTGGAGTTTGGAATACTATAAGATGTTTTTTTGGGCTTATAACTACTATTGCTTATTCTAGGGTTAGAATTAGTGTTTTTGCTAGAATTAGAACTTATATTAGGATTAGACTTAGGTGTATTACTAATTGGATATACGTTTGACTTAGATATATTTCTCGGTTTCCAGGTTCTGCCAGGTTTGTCCATCCACTTAGATATTAGTACAGTTCCGTGTTTTTGCATACCACCGGTAGGACTCAGGACCATCCAAGCGTATTTAGAAGGTAAGTTAAATTTAAAACTGCTTAGCTTGGCACGAATTGGAGATGTTTTTTGGCATTCGGATATGGTGAAGCGGAACTTTTTAAAAAAGTATTTACGCACCCAGGATATACTTGCATTTGCTGGGAAACCTCTAATAAATAATGTGATAACCTCACTTTGGTTGACCGACTTTAGCTTTTGCAGACGGCTTTCCCATTCTGGTATTGTCCACGAAGTTCCAAAACGTTCGATAACTTTTCGAGGAGCAGCGATTGGTATTGTTAACAAGGGGGTGTCTGAGGCAATGGAAGAGTCAAGAGTTATATTATGTTGAGTAGTAGGTAAAGAGGCAACTGATGGCGGACGCTTGGATGCTATTGTGATTTCTTCGAAAATAGAGGAGGAGTTATGTTGAAGCATCTGTGGTGGTGGGGATTCAACTCTATTGGGCGCTAATCTAACTTCATCCGCTATATCTGCGAGCGTCACTCGAAACACATCTAGATCATCGCTTATGTCATTCATTTTTTGAAATAGTATTTCAAACATGGGATCAGGCTGCAGAGGTGTTCATTTCGCTATACTTGATGTAGCTTGAAGTGCAATATCCATATCATACCGCAAGGAAGTAAGATTACTCATTATGTTTTTGGTAGATTCATAATTTTTAAGGATTTCAAAGCTATTTTTGACTTCTTTTTTTAGCTCATTGATCGCCTTATCACAATGCAAAGCTTTCTCACTATCTCTTACTATTTCAGTTAATGCTCTGAGGTTCTTAGAAATAGTTGAGATGTCAGAGTTATTTGCTTTGCACGTGGACTCTACTCTAGCTAGATCGTCGGATAGGTGTGTGAAGACGTCAAAGTTGGGAAGTTTACTGCACAGTTGTTTATAATTCGAGTGCATTACATTCAGAGAGTCACTCAGACATTTAATGGCGAGCATCACGTGTGAAAGCGACAAATCCCAACACTCGTCGCAGAAAAACTTAAAATGTGATGAGTAATCCTGAATGTAGTTCAGACTCCTCTTTGTCATGCCCACACAGCAGCCATGGTAGGATTTGCCGCAGAGACCATTGCAGCTAAGTTTTAGTGCATTTTTGTCTTCGATAGAGCAGTTTTTGTTGGCACAAGTGAAATCCATTATGAGATTTTTTTTTTTTATAAAATGATGACACGCACAATTGTTATTTTAATTAAAGTTTTTTACTTGTCTTATTAATTCGTAAATAATTCAACTTTTGCAATCAACTTTTTTTTTATTTTTTTTTTTTTTTTTTTTTTTTGGTGCGATTAAGTACTGTTTGTTGTTAAGCTGTTAAAGTGCAAGTTGGCAAAAACACAAAATGTTTATTTTAAAATTTAAAAATGAAAGGCACAATAAATTGGGTCAGACTTTTGATATTGTGTTAATTGATTATTTTGCAGGTAAATTACAAGGTACAAGAATTTAGCAAAATTAAAACTGGAGCGGGTTATAAAGCACGTCCGAACTGTTTGGAAGTTGAGAACCAATGGGGGGGATAACTACGATGAAGTTTTTGTTAAAGCGGCTTTTGGGAAGCATGTCATCTAATGGCATGCAGAATTCCTTTTCTCGCTTTAAGGTTGTGATTAAGGTTAGGTGTCCCTTTAAGGGATGGTTTGGGACAGTGTAACCCAGATGGAAAAGTCTGTGAAGGCTGAGCTTCGCCTCCATCTGGATGTGTATGTGGATTGGGGTGAGCCCTAAGATGACGTTGAGGGCTGCTGTTGGCGTAGATCTTATGCAGCCTGTCATACATATCCCTGCACATCTTTGAACTCGTCCTAACCGCTTGAATGTTGATCCTTCTAGCGTTTTCGACCACCATACTACAGACGCGTATGTTAGTGTTAGTCTGACGATCAAAGTATAGAGATTGTACATCATCTTAGGGCTTAACCCCCAGTTTTTGCCGCAAATTCTTCTGCAGGTCCACAATGAGGCTGTTGATCTGCTGATGATGCGGTCTATGTGGAGGTTCCAAGACAGTTTGCTGTCCAGGATCACTCCCAGCTATTTTGCTGAGTTGGAAAAATCTACCCCAAAAAGTACCGGGCAAGTCAGATTGAGCTTGCGACGTTTTGTAAAAGGAACAATGACTGTCTTTTTTGGATTTACGGAGAGGCCTTCGTTATTGCACCATCTCTGTACTGTGTTCAGTGCTGCTTGTAGAACATCAGACACTGTGTTTTCAAAGCTCCCCCGCTACGTCATCAGCATACCCAACCGCCTCTATCCCAGTTTCTTTGAGTTCAACTAGGAGACTATCTACAACTAGTGACCAAAGCAGAAGTGAAAGGACGCCTCCTTGCGGGCATCCCCTGGTTGTAGTTGCTTTGAGTGAGGTGTTATCCAGGCAGGTCTGGATAACTCTGCTATTGAGTGTCGTCATAATCCACCTGCCTATGATTGTTGGCATGTCAAGGTTATTAAGTGCCCTTCTAGTGGACTCGTATGACGTATTATTGAAGGCTCCTTCGACGTCAAGGAAAGCGACAATACATATTTCCTTGCAGTCGATAGATTTTTCAATTGTGGTTATAAGGTCATTAAGTGCTGACTCTGCTGATTTACCCGTTTGATAGGCATGTTGTGCCTTACTTAGGGGGTGTATTGACAGGGCATTCTCCCTGATGTATTTGTCAATTATTTTCTCCATGCTTTTCAGTATGAAGGACATAAGGCTGATGGGTCTGAAAGATTTTGGATTACTCTCTGAGCCTTTGCCAGCCTTAGGAAGGTATTTTACTATCACTTTTCTCCATGCTCCAGGTATATGGCCATAGGCTAGGCTGCAGCTGAATTGTTTTGATAGTAGTGGTATCAGATGTTCTGAACCTTGTTGTAGAAGAGCTGGAAAAATACCATCTCCACCAGCAGATTTGAAGGGTTTAAAGGAATTTATGGCCCGATTAACTGCTGAAGTATTGCAGATCTGTTTGCTGATTCTCCAATCTTCTCTACTTGGCAGATTTGTCTGTTCGTAGTTGTAAGATTGGTTTGGGTGGGGACCGTTTTGAATGACGGAGCCCGGGAAGTGAGTATTGAGAAGGAGTTCTAGGGTCTCTTTCTTTGTTTTTGTCTGAACACCGTTCCCATGTAATAGACTACCTAGGGATTGTGGTCTGACAGTTGATAAGATCTTCTGAAGGCGACAACTCGTTGGAACATCTTTGATGGAGCCACAGAAGTTCCTGAACGAGTGCTTTTTAGCCTTCTTGATCTCCTTATTGTAATAAGTAAGAGATCGGGAGTAGGATAGCCAATCATTATTGCGTTTAGCTCTATTGAACAGCTTCCTTACTCCTTTTCTGAGGTCGTTTAGATGGTTGTTCCACCAGGGTGCTTGTCTCTTGAACTTCTTCAGTTTAAGATGGCAGTTGTCCTCAAAAGATTGAGTAATGCATGATTGGACATAGTCTGCTGAGTATTCCAATTTGCTTATCGTATCGATTCTGAGGGGAAGTTTATCGGGGATGAGCTGACCAAGCTGCTCTTTATAGGAGTTCCAGTCAGTGTCTTGTTTTCTGCGATAAAAGATGTTTTGTATAATGGCTGACTTTATTTCAAACCTAATGTGTCTGTGATGCGAACACGAAGGTTCTTTTGAAATACTACTTTTAGCATAATAAAAATGTATTTATTTATTGTTGATATTAATACCTAAATTGCACTAATTTCATGAAAAAGTGGGAAAAGGCTGCGGGAGAAGTTTCGACGCAGTAGGGGCGGTAACCACGCCCACCATAAAAAAACTTTGTAGATATCATATTTCTTATGTATGTGTTCCAAAAAAATCAAAACATTTATAAAAAGCAGAGAAAAGATTTTTTTTTTAATTTGTGCAAATATGGTCTAATATGGACATTTTTTCGAAACTTTCGGGCCCAATTGGCACGAGTAAACGTGTTGTATATTTTTGTAAATTCAATTATATATATGCATATTTTTTTTATTTTTTTATTTTAATTAAAACCAGAATTATAATTAAATAGATATAGATTCCTTTTTCTGTTTATTATCGAATTGGTGATGCTTTTTATTACGAAAAAAATTATAATTAAAATGATAAACTTCTAATCTGTAAAGTTGCCAGGTAAGCCTCTACAAAACCTTTTTGGCGCTGAGGCATTTCGTACTTGAAAATTTATTAAAGAAAAAATTTAACATAAGAATGTTAAAATATTATGAATCTTTAACTAGTTAAATAAATAAATAACTGGCCATTTCAGCCCTTGAAAGGACTTTGACCTAGCTTCTTAGGATCAATTGTGTTGTGCGCGTTAGTAAGTTTGTACACAATTGACCGAGAAATGGACGTACAGGTTTAACGCCGACTCCGAACGGCGATGAACGAAATGTTCTTATTCTCAAGAAGCTTTACATGGCATTTTGATTACTCTCTGAGGTTTGCCGTTGTCTGCAGTGAGGTGGCGTCCTAACAGAAAAATTATTTTAATTTAAATAATTTTCTGTCGCTGCTGGGGTTCGAACCTGGGTCTCCAGGTTCGTTGACATAGCGGCCACGCACTTTAACCAACTACGCCACGGACGCAACATCTTAAACTAGTAATTATTATAATTATTATTATGTAAATACTGTAAAAATAAATAAATCTATCGTTAAAAAAAAAAAAAAAAAATACACTCAAACAATCCTTTACAAGAGAATTCTTTTATTAATTTTTAACATTTTTTATGTCTGAAACATTACTTTTTAGTTTTTTACATTTTTATACCTAGTTACCACACTCAGAAAAAAATCTGCATTTGAAATCACCATTTTAGGATTTTGACATAAAAACTTTTGATTTTACCATAAAAATTTTGAAATTAAAGTAAAAACTTTTGTTTCAAGAAATAAAAATTATGAAATAACAAATAAAAATGTTTTCTCAAAAACTGTAAAATGTTGATTCAAAATGTAAAAAATTGTTAAAATAAAACCTTTGAAAACAAGCTTTTAATGTCTTAAATGAAAAAAAAAATACATTGAATTGAATGTAGCTCTGTTATGTTTCACAGATTTTTAATTTTATCGATAAATTCTTCAATGCATACAAAGATGAAATGAATACGTCAATAAAAAGTTAAAATTTTAAAATTATAAGCTAGCATTGGTTTTGTTGCATCTTTTTTTCTTCGATTCGTTCGTTCGTGTGTTTTCTAGAAAAACAGTTAGAGCAAAAGTAAAGTGGAAAATAAAAAAAAAATAAATGATGGAGTCGCTGCAAGATCTGCTGCTGGAATGGGACTTGCAAGAAATCTACGAATTATTGTGTTGTAAGTATGGCGCTTGCTTGAACCTGAACAATTTTGTTTTTACATTTGTACCATTTTATTTCAAAAAGCTAAACGATATTATCAACATTTTAGAATTTTAAAACAGCATTTTGTAGTATTTGATTATACAATAAACCATTTTGTTTCAACATTTTTTTCAAAACTTTTACATATTGATTTAAAAGGGGAAATTTTTTAAAACAATAGCTTCAGCCATTTCAATACAAAAGGATAAACTTTTGAGCATGAAACAAAATTTAAAATTGGCAGATATACCAATGAAAAATTTTGATTTTACCAATGTTTTTTTTCTGAGTGCATCATTACACAAAATTACCTTGTCCTATTATCTCCAAATTTTGATATTGCAATTTAACAGTCAAACAGTTCGGACGTGTTTCAGCTTCGCGAGTTTATTTAAATCATTGCACCTTGCTATTCACTCGTTCCCTGAACACCTCTGTCTCCCTAAACAATATTAAAGTGCAGTGCCTTTAAGCGTGCCGTGTAAAATTCGAACATTGCAATTTAGCAACAATTAAAAAAAAAAAAAAATAAAAAAATAAAAAAATAAAAAAAAAAAAAAACAAAACAAATATATATAATCAGCCCACTCCAATAAAAAGAACAGCGTGAAGAAATAAAAAAGAAATAACCAAATTTGTGTCAATAGTTCTTTGCACCTTAAAATTAACTGCAATAACATTTTCTTTCACTGCCCGCTAAACCGCTACCTTGCATTTTTTACTGCTGTGTTTTTGTTGTTGCTGACCTATCTCAACATTAACCAAAAGTGTACTACTGCAATTAAGCAAATATAGTGACCTAATTTTGTTTAAATATAAATTCATAACATGGAAAACAACTGCGGAAACCCCTCCTGCACTATCAATGGAAGCATTGTTCCTAACATAATGTGCAAAGGACTTTGTGGTAAGGTATTCCATGCTGCCTGTGTTGGTCTTTCAAAACGGAGTATCACATACCTGCAAGACTTTCTGGACAGTTTTATGTTCTACTGCGACGTTGTCTCATGTAATGTTGGCCATAAAGTGTTTAAGTGAATCACATAACTCCACACTCTCTGATAACAAGTGGTTTTTCAAGAAAGTATCTAAACAACTGACCAAGTTTGATGACGTCATCAAAATTGCAGATGAGAACAGTATCGCATTTGATAACTTTAAAACAGAATGCCAACTGCAATTTGAGCCTATATCGAAACAATTGATATCGCTTCAAGAGAGAGTGTATGAAAACCATGCCAATGTGACAAGCGATTTAAAATGTAGCCTGAGATCTGACATAGAATCGTTTAAAAATATAGATCTCACTAAGTCTATTAAAGACAGCATTGCCCATTTACAGAACGACATTGATGTGTTATTGCAGTCTTCGGCCAAAACCAAAAACACGTCAACAACCGGATCCTCTTCTGGAATTTCTGTTCCAAAAAATGAACGATATAGGCGACGAACTACTTGTTACTCGTTCCATTCTTTCCGAAACAGGAGATGTTGTATCAACTTCGAAAAAAATCGACAATATCCCGGAATGTTTCAACAAATCTTCAGACTCTCCCCATCGTCACTCATCTTCTGTATTGGAAAAAATATTGGAAGCAACACTTTTAACTTCACCAGCCCGGTCTTCTCCTCCATCGCCTACATCTCCAAAAATTCAAAATCTACATCCCTTCAAAATTTGCCATTTGGATGATGGTAAAGCTGAAGTTTCAAAATGGATTGATAGACCTAGGAGGCTGCCTAAGAGTTCTAACTCTAAGTCTTATTCCTACAACAAATCTATTTCTAATTCTTATAATTATAATTTTAATTCTAGTTCTAACTCTAAGTCTAATTCTCATAATCATAAACCTACTGCTAGAAATAAGGCTTCTTATAGTAATAATTTTTACAATAACTCTAGCTCTTTATCTACTAATTCTAATTCTAACTCTAATTTTAATTCTAAGTCGCATTCCAGTAAAACTTTACATAAAGAAAATGGTTCTTCGCCTGATCCCAACTACACAACCCCTGACAAAAAATTACCTAATTCACATTTAGGCTCTGATCCCAATTGGAAACTTAAAACTAATATCTTTCCAATTTTCACTCCGCAGTTCAACCAAAGCATAAAAACTAAATCTTCGAATAAAGCGTATCCCACACTTCTGCCCTCTCATCCAAAACGAGTCTCATTTAATCTCAATCCTAATTTGTACACACCAGCTAATAAAAATGAGAGTAATATACTCCAGACACTCTATCCTAACTTTGTTCATTCGCATACCTTAAACCCATCTCCGTCTGTTCCAACCACAAGTGGAGCCCCTAACCAACGCAATAGTCCCACTTATTTTATCGACCCCCTTCAACCACCCAAAGGTTAAACTAACTTCGAACTCTTGTGCAGACACTGAAAGCAGATATGCCCTCTCTCGCCTTAGAGAGAACAGTGTCTACAACAACGTCCGTCTGTATCTCGCCTATATGCATAAAGCTCCTGATTCTACATGCATAGAAGGCAAGACCAAAACAAATTTAAAAGTTTTAATTCAACAAGAAGGTCTGCCGACCGATGTGAACGATTTACGTCAAATGTTTCATTGCTTTCACGAGCAACTTGGAATGTCAATTAATCAAGTCAACGCGGATCTTGACACCTATGGCTCTCATGTCACGTAAGGAGCACCAACAGTATTATTGCTCCTAACTTTCACCCTAACACAACCACTATCTCTCAAAACCAGCCAAAGTCACCTAACAACACCCCTCAAGTAGTGTCCAAGCATCCATGCCAACCGGATTCTCTCAAAATATTTTAACAAAACTGTGGTGGTATGAGAGGTAAACTAAATTAACTTTTTATTGACGCTAAATCTTGTCAAATTTAAGGTTCTAGTAGTTACGGAAACTTGGCTAAGTGACACTTTTAAAAATGAGGAAATTCTGGACTGCAATTGGACTATCTACCGAAATGACCGCTACTATACCTCCACAGTCCAGTCACGAGGAGGTGGTGTACTGATTGCTATTCACAATTCTCTTTCAAGTGAGCTTATAGAAACACCTACTCACAAACTCTTTGAACACCGTATAGTAAAAGTTTGTGTAAGAAAAAGTGTATATATGTACATTGGTGTTATTTAAATTCCCCCAAGTTCTAGTGAATCATCATACAATGAGTTATGTGAAATAATCACTACATTTACGGCGACTTTAAGTGAGGAAGATAAAGTTATTATTTTTGGTGACTTCAACCTTCCAAATATATCATTTGATATTGACGAAAACGACAACTATCTTCTGCCTGTAAACCTCTCAAGTTCCATTGACTTTACATTACTAAATACCTTTTATAGCAATGATCTTCAGCAAGTATCTGCAACACAAAACCAAAATAGTAGGTGGTTAGACGTAATCTTTACTAACTCATACGACGAAGTGAGGGTTGGTCTAACCATCGAAACAGAAAATTTGTTTGCTAACACTGTCCACCATACAGCCTTAACAGTTACTTTCTCTTACATTAATATTTCTTTTACCAAGTCCTTCAATAACTCCATTGTGTACGACTTTCTTAACGCCGATTACGAAAGCATAATATCTTTTCTAGATGGTATTAACTGGAGTTGTGTTCTATCGAACTTGGACTTAGATAGCGCTATTTCGAGTTTTTATCATTACATTTCTACAGCTATCGAAAGGTATGTACCTAAAATAAAGAAAAAAAACAAACTTTCAAAGCCTTGGTTAAATGCAGATCTCAGATACGTGAGAAACCAGAGAAACAGAATTTACAAACTCCTCAAAAGTACTGCGCATGAAAGCGAAGAAATGAGGCTCAAATATGATGAGCTATCGAAAGAATTTTCTTTCAAATCAGAAGTAGCTTACAAGTTTTACACAAACTTAATTCGAGAAAAAATTATCCAGGACCCCAAAACATTTTTTGATTTTGTCAATTTGAAGCGAAAATCAGCCGGTTACCCTTCATCCATGTATAAAGGTAATGTTACCTCTTCCAACCCTCAGGAAATATGTAACCTCTTTGCGGATCATTTTTAGGAGGTTTTTTGTCCACCAACTACTCAGTATGACGTTTTTCCCCCCACTCCGAACTCACAACACATGGTTGAAAACTTCAGCTTGACGAAAGAAGACATATCAAGTGCAATAAAGGGTTTAGATGCAACCAAAGGACCTGGACCAGACCTAATTCCCCCACGTTATTGGTGCGATGCTTAGACCAACTAATTTTGCCCTTATATATAATATTTAACAAATCACTCTCTATTGGAGTGTTTTCCTCTTATTGGAAAACTTCCCACCTAATACCAATATACAAAAACGGTGAAAAGAGTTATGTTGAAAATTATAGAGGCATAGCAATTTTGTCAGCCATCCCAAAGCTATTCGAAAAAATTATATGCGAAAAGCTAATACGCCTTGCCAGTCCTCGACTAAACGAGCAGCAGCACGGGTTTCGAAAAGGTCGATCCACCACCACTAACCGCATGATCATGGTTTCGGACGTTTTAAGAAAAATGGAGAAAAGAGTCCAAATAGATGCTATTTATACTGATTTCAGTAAAGCCTTCGATCGTGTTGATCATGGCATCTTAATAAATAAATTAGAAAAATTCGGTTTCTCTGGATCTTTACTTAGTTGGCTATCAACTTATCTCCATGGTAGATCCCAATATGTTAAATTACAAGGAATTTTGTCAAAGAAAATCGAAGTCTCCTCTGGAGTACCGCAAGGTAGCCACCTTGGTTCTCTTCTCTTCAATATATTCATATCCGACTTGTCCATAGTGTTGAAGGATATTCCACATCTTATGTATACGGACGACCTAAAAATGTACCACGTAATTAAATCGCAGGAAGATGTCAACTTTTTACAGTTAAGCCTCTTAACTCTTGAGACCTGGTGTACCCAAAACAAACTTAGCCTCAATGTAAATATGTGTAACGTGATAAGTTTTTCCCGTAAAAACCAAGTTGCGAATTATAACTATCGCCTCAACAATATCGAACTTAACAGGGTCGATTTTATAGTTGATCTTGGAGTGGTCTTGGAGATAAGATTGTATCCAGGGCCAGCAAACAGCTCGGATTTATTAAAAGACGAGCACATGAATGCAAGAATGTATGGGTCACTACATCCCTGCACTGTGCACTAGTGCGCCCAATACTCGAATATGGCTGCATTATTTGGAATCCAGCTTTTGAATCCCATAGTGATAGAATCGAATCCATACAAAAGCAATTTGTCCTTTTCGCTCTGAGAGAGACTTATAACCCCCGCGAATATTGTAGCCTTCCACCATATGAACACAGACTCAGCCTATTAAATTTGATGCCGCTATCAATAAGAAGAACTGTATTGGATTCATGCTTTAGTTTCGATGTTCTGAACGGTGTAACTAATTGCGAATACATCTCTTACAAGATTACCCTCAATGACCCTATAAGACGTACAAGACATACTCGGCTGTTAACTGAATATCAGCATCATACTGCATATGCAAGTAATGAACCCATCAGCCGTTGCTGTAGAGAATTTAATAGTATTTCCGACCACTACTCACCTTCCATGTCTAAATCCTCATTCAAGCGATCTCTATCCAAGTCTCTTTCTCTTCCTAATCAACCCAATCTTTGAGCTTTCTTTTTGAGCTTTCTTTTAACTTTCCTTCTCCTCTTTCCTTTTCTACTACTAAATATGTATAAAATATACTAGTATTTAAGTAAGTAGCTTTTACTTTTATTTGTTCTTCTTCTGGCCTTTTCTTTTTGACGTGTTAGTAAAATCATGTCATTTAGGTGGGCGGATTACGCCCACATCGAATTGCATATCTTCGAACACCAAAACGAGGAAAGGGAAGAGAAAAAAAAATAAAAAAAAAACCTGTTAGAATAAGTATTGTCTTGCCTTGCTTGGCCAATAAATACATAAATAAATAAATTTTAACCGCATACTTTCCACATGTCTAGTTTCAGCGTGAACTAAAATATTGGACAAATTTTTATTTTTTATTTATTTTTTTGCACAAAACCCAGAAAATAGCTTGAGTTGTTTGCGGTTTTTTTTTTTCAAATCTTCAGTAGTTTTTTTTTTGCCAAACTTAAAAATTTTAGTTCACACGATAACCATACTCATATTATTTATGAAGTTTTTTTTCTAGGTGCTGCCAAACTTTAGTTATTATGGTAATCATCAGCTCTTTCCGATATCGACACGTCAACTTAAAATTAAAGTTTTATGAATAACAAATTTTAAATATTAATAAAAAATATTTTTTTGTAAATAATTTTTATTGTATTTATTCACCCAAAAAAAAATGTTCCATTATCTCTTACTGTTTTCGTGTAAAAAAAATTTTTAATTTTCACTCGAATACCGAGCGCGCTAAGTAGCAACATACCTTAATAGAATTTTAAGTTCTTTTGGTGAACGTATTTAAGCCAATAATCATATAAATATCATAAAATAAATGTATATTAGGCTTACCTCCGCAACCACCACAAATTTTATATGAACTATTTCTACTTGTTATTCTCTGTTCGTGATGGTAATCATTACACATGTCATCATTTATTTCTAGTTGCGGCAAATGAAGCGCATTAGTTGTTTTATCACAATATCCACTATTAACGGCACCATTCCGGTATCCAACAAGTATTGGAGAAAATTTATTATCTGGGCTGGGAGTGTTATGTTCATGGGGCGAAGAAATATCCGAATAGGGATTGTAAGCTGTATTCATTGCTATTGAAGATGTCAGTTTGTAGAATATTTGTGGTTTATTCTGTATTGATATTCAATTTAAGAGATGGTAGCCTAAAATAAGAGAAGTTTGTTAGTTAAGTAGATCATAAGCTTCGTGGTATGAAATCCACACAATGGACCTTGAGTCTTGATTTAAAATTTTTTATGAGGCTATCGTGCCGAAAAGTTGTAGTACTTCCTTAACCTTAGAGAGGTAATCATATTTTCAATACATATTGAAAATATGTACATAATCTACGTCGAATCGACGTAGATTACCTCTCCAGGGTTAAATAACAAATTCTTTTAATTCATTCAGTAAACTAATTATTATTTGTGTAACAAGTTAGAAAAAAATTTAGTTTTGCTCATAATCGAGTTCGCAAAAGAATTATTTATAATAATTATGATAACATAATTTTTAAGGTCTGAATTTTTTCCACGTCTGCAGTTTCTCAAAATATTTGTTTGAATATATCAAATATTTTGGTTTTTAGTTAATTGTTTTTAAATTTTTTACTTTCGAACGAACTTTCAGGGAAAAAGTCGAATACAAATTGTTTTTAACACCGAAAACTATGTATTTTATATCCAAAATAACTGCGTGAACTGAAATTCGAACTCGGGATCACTCGATGCTTAGGTATTGAATGGTCAACACCCGTTAACGCATTCAGCTACGACCGCCACAATACTTATGATAAGTGAAATAATATAGAACCCCCTCTCAACAGCAACGAAGGGATATGTCTTAAAAATGTTTAACTTCTGCAAATAAATATTTTATAATTTACTTAACATTCTGGATATAATATGCAAGGCTATGGGGTATTTCTGAATAAACTTAACGGAAGATACAAGATGAGAATGTCTGAAGGATAATTACTTCGTTGGATTGAATTGCGTGTTTATGACTAAAATTGTTTAATACATTTTTATTTCATTATTATTTTAGAATTAATTAATACAACGATGAGCCTAATCATTATATCGAAATTTCAAACGGCAGAAATAACACAATAAAAATCAATTCAATAATAATAAAATACAATCAATTATAATACAATTAAATTGAATAATACAGATATTAAAATCTTATTGTATAAATTATAATACACTTGAATTTAAAAAAATACAGATATTACAATCTTATTCACTTCAAGTTATCTAAAGATAAAAAAATGTTAGAAACAATATTATAGCTAAACCCGCCTCGCACGAATTAAGAGTAAACACAATATAAAACCTTTATAAAATATCATCAGCAACAGCAAGGAAAAATATGTGAATTGAAAAGAGAGTAAAAAAAATAAATATTAGCTGCGTTCGATTCGCCAGTGCTCAACTCAATTACGAAAAAAACGGCTACTCACTTAGCTGTTACTTACTGAATAGTTGGCAACACTTTTGTTTTGACAGATCACAAGAAGTCTGTCAATAAATTAAAGTGAAAACGAAGAAACTGCTTAAGGGGGGAGATACCCCTAGACAGGGTGAAATTAGTTTTGTTTAATAATTTTTTTTTAAGTTGATAACATAATTGGATATTTTTTTTATTTTCCTATATTTTTATTAAATGGTAGGTTTGCAGAGTATCTCCTGTAGCTGTCAAAATTTTACCACTTATATGAAACAAAAGAGTTTTTTTTCTTCGAGTACTGATATTTTGAAGGGAAGGATAAACCTATAATATAATAAAAAAGTTAAAAATTAAAATTTATATCGGCTGTTTTATCGAAGGTTCAGATTCGACTATTTTGTCAACAGTTTTGACTCAAAAAAAATTATTTATTCACACGATATATTTCAACTTGTAGGTACATCCCTCCGGAAGGTACAGAAACTCTTTCGGTTCTGCTTCGCTACTCGTGCCTTATCGGTATTTTCGGCGAAAACTTTGCAAAAGGTGCCAATAATTATACCCAGTTCGTTCAAAAGCTTCAGAATGGAGGTGTAGCCTTCACTAAATATTCCAGCAGCAAAGTTAGCCGAAAGTTTGAAACCCAGGTCTCTCGATCCTGACTCACCAAAACTTATTTTGTGCTTGCATACAGGGCAAATTAAAAATTCTGATAGTGCAGTAAAAACTTCGAAGATTCCAATAATGCTGTAGCCATGCAAGAGATTTAAGCGAATATGGTCACTACAAGCAGCTTATCATTATTTTTTAGCCCTATTCACGTCACGCTGTGTCTTTGGGTCACTATGAAATTTCAAACCAATATAAATGACTTAAAACTTGTTTTAAAGAAAAATTCGAAAAAACATTTGAAATTTTTCCGAAACTATGAGGTATCTCCCCACTTAAAGGAAAATAATTTTGTTTTTATCATATTTTGACAGAGTCTATTACATTTTACTTATTCCGTACACAAACCAACTAAAAAATAAGAATTTGGCAACGCAACTTTACTCAACTCAACTGATAATTGACCTACTCTATACTCAACTAGCTGTAGACTTAGTTGTTGTTTTCACATACAAATTTTGATATAAGCGACATGAATTGAGACAAGGCTGGTGAATCGAACGCAGCTAATATTATATAGCTTAAAATTCACAGGTCAAAACGGTCTTTAACTGACTAAAAGTAAACGAGAAATTACGTTCACTGTAGGAAAGAATGGTATTTCAGAGCCTACATGCAAGTACCGTAAATGATCTTTCCATAGGAGTCCGCAGGAATTTTTCAAGTGGGGCAAAGGTATGCATTGGTGTACACTAGGGTGATTAAAAAAAATCAGTTTTTCGAAAATCATCCGAGCTCGTTGGAAAATGAGATGGTAACATCAAAATATGAAAAACAAAATTTTAAACAATTTTTTTTAATTTTTAGATAGTGCTACCAGCGGTTTTCTGTTTTAGTTGAAGAAAATCGTGGAAAAAGCCTTAAAGTTGAAATATTTATATCTGTCTTATTTTTAAACATTTAATTATGAAATTTTCATGGCATACGTACAATAGACCATCATTAATAAAATAAATAATAAATAACTGGCCATTTCAGCCCTTGAAAGGACTTTGACCTAGCTTTATAATTTTTAGATAGTGCTACCAGCGGTTTTCTGTTTTAGTTGAAGAAAATCGTGGAAAAAGCCTTAAAGTTGAAATATTTATATCTGTCTTATTTTTAAACATTTAATTATGAAATTTTCATGGCATACGTACAATAGACCATCATTAATAAAATAAATAATAAATAACTGGCCATTTCAGCCCTTGAAAGGACTTTGACCTAGCTTCTTATGATCAATTGTGTTGTGCGTGTTATTAAGTTTGTACACAATTGACCGAGAACTGGATCTACATGTTTAACGCCGACTCCGAACGGCGATGAACGGAATGTTCTCGTTCTCAAGAAGCTTTACATGGCACTTTGATTGCTCTCTGAGGTTTGTCATTGTCCGCAGAGAGGTGGCGGCCGTACAGAAAAATATTTTAATTTAAATAATTTTCTGTCTCTGCTGGGGTTCGAACCCGGGTATCCAGGTTCGTTGACATAGGGGCCACACAATTTAACTAACTACGCCACGGACTCCACATCATTAATAAAAGCATGTTAAAATTTTGGATTCTAGATCAACATTTTTTTTTTTTTTAGGTCCTTGAGGGTTAAAAAAAAGAATCGCTTGTAACTATGTTTCGCATGGGAAAACAATATTTTTTTTTAATGAAAACCCATTCCTCAACAACCATTCATTCCATTCTTTAACATTATTTTCTAGACGAATTAACTTAGATAGTACAGCTATGGGGAACTAATGCTGTGGGGAACTCTTAACAAAAAAAAACGTTTAAACATCTTAAATAAATTTTATTCTGCCTTTTCTGTCCAAATTACTAGTAATAACCAGTGGCGGATCTACATACGGGCTGAAAGGACTATAGCCCCCCCATCATCCCCATGTAGAATTTTTTGTATGAGGAAAAAACGCCCTAAAAACCGTTTCAGCTCCCCCTCGGGCTACAAAACTGTAGTTTCATACCACCCCCCTCGGGTGAATCCTAGATCCGCCACTGGTAATAAACCCCGAAAATCGGGTACAGGTTCCCACAATTCGCATTAGAGTGAGTTTGTGTCTCAAGTCTTTTTCCCTTTTTTCAACTTTAAACGCTCATACCCATATGCTTGCGTGTAGATAAGAGTAATTTTTTTCCATGCTAGTAATATCCAGTTTCGAATTTTTCCGTATCTCTAAAACCTAGTAAAATTAGTGAAAAACAAGGATTTTTAAGAACAATTATTCATGTTTATTTTATTTAATCACATATGTTTATAATGTGTATTAACACAAGCATAGTTATTAAAGAAAAAAAGTCTCTTAGTGTGGCTTCGTTTAAACCGAACATTTTGTCAAGAAATATTGAGCCTTCTCCATTTCGAAGGCGATCTAAAATTTCAATTTTGGTTTCCAAAGAAATAGCTACGTTTTTATTTTGTATTTGTAGTTTTCGACATTTTCTTTTAGGTATACATAAAATATTTAATAAAATTAAAAACATATAAATAACTGAATGAATATAAAATACTTTTTGGCTTACCTTTTGACTTAATGCGTTTAAATGCAATTTAATTTAACAGTAGAAAAACAAATTTTCGTATAAAAAATGTCTTTACCAAACACGTCTGATTGCATTGATAGATCACAAAATATTAACACATTTCAATTATTTAATTACTACAAGTAAATTTACTTTTTTCTACAAAAAAGGAATTCCCCTAAATTTGTGACATGAACATATTTTGCAAAAATTAAATTTGAGAAAAAAAATTTAAGACCAATACTGAAATTTAAAATGTTCAAACCGTGTTAAATCAAAACCGTGTAAAAACAGAATTAGGTGTACACACAAAGGCACCATTCAAACAATGCAGACAATCGGATGCTTCGCTAAACACTCGAGTGTCTGTTGATGCATGAATGTTTTTTTTTTTTTACTTTCGTTCTTTCCAACAAATACGCATTCTCCCGTTACTTTGAGAATGAGTGCAAGAAGAGATGAGCATTTTTTTGTTCGCTGTTCTACTGCTTAATCTAAAAAACATTGCAAAAGGCTTCCGGCAACTCCAAAATATATTTTGTTATATTATTTATAGCAGTGCTTGTCATCCCATAGCCATGCGTGTACGGCACAAATCGTTTTTTTTTTCACATGAGATTTTTCGTATAGTGAAAAGTATTTTTGTTGACTGGCTTCAGGTCATGGAAAACAAAATACAAATTTTTTTTTATTTTTGTTATTTTTATTTTCGATATTTCGAATTGATAATGCAATTCATCATCAGAAAATCTGAAGAAACAAAAACACAATTAAAATATTTAACAACAATTTTTACATAAATTTACACAATTTAAAAATCACAATAAACAATTCTTACATTTTTAAAAAATTTTTTAACGTATTTAATGTAACACGGAGTATTTAAAACTAAATCCAAAAATGTCCTCTATTGCATATTGTCCCCCTTGTTGCTTATTATGAGTCTGTAGCTGTGAGCGCAGTTCTCTGTGTCCATCTTGTAGTTCATACGTATGTTGCTTGGAGTGTGTAATATGTGGAGCATCTCTAGAGTGAGTCTTTTTGAGTAATGGTTTTCTCGTTGCAAGATTTCCACTTTGTCGAAGTTGGGAGTATGGCCCTCTTTTAAACAGTGCAAAGCAAGTGCTGTTTTTTGGCTATTGTTGTGCCCTGCTTTAATATCCGATTTGTGGAATGAAATCCGTGTCCTTAATTTTGATTTAGTTGTACCAATGTATACCTTGTTTCATACATTGGTGCCGTCAGAATTACAAGGAATTGGTGCATGTATTCGCGCATTAATTTTAATGCAGAAGGCACATTCGATGCTCGTATATTGAGGATACATTCGAAACGCCATTTGAATGCAATCAAGTTGTTCTCCGTTTTCCATTCTTTATCTACGAATCAGCTTACCAAAGGCGGGTAAGGTATTTTTTATTCGGTATGAAAATGGACGAATTGATTATTTTTGTTTTACTTTTGAGCAACTTAGCATCAAGACAAATTATTTTGCAATAATGATTACTCAAAATAAAATAAAGTTCATGCTTTTTTATTTTATTTCAATAAGAAAAGATAAAAATAAAACAAATAATAGACAAAACGTTTACACAAATATATAAAATTAATACTTCAATTAATTCACTCTTTTATTAAAAAAAAAACTTATTAAAAAATTCCCAAACGTTCAATTTTTTATTTTTCCGAGGCGTTGTTAAAACTGTTGATAAAAAATTCAATGCTACCTTACTCGTTTATTTTTTAAAGTGACGCGCAACTCGAGTCAGACTCGCTGCAACACAAATAAAACTAACAAAAAAACTACAAAAAAGCAATAACACCACGCATCTAAAAGTTTTTTGCGTAGTCGTGAAGAATACTTGAAACTGTATTTTTCAACGCTTGCTTTGTTTTTTAATTTTACCGTTTTTTCATATGCAAGCGCTAAGCAAATGAACTCGCAAGCATATCATTTTAAAACAACGAATGCGAAAGAACTCGCTTAATTTTAGACAACTGTCGACTCGATTTCGAGTTTGACTCGAGTTAACGAATAAAAAACTCGACTCGTCACATCACTACGTATTCAGAGACGCGGTCATGAATTCGGAGATTTTTTACGAAACAAATTACCCTGTGCAAAGACAGCTTAAATTTGTTCAAATTGTGTTGAGTGGACCCAGAATATAATTCGAACTCATGCAGCCATAAATACGGCATATCCTATCCATTTCCTAATAAAAAAAAAGAAAAAGTCAGGAGTTGTGTGATTAATATGAATATTAAAAGATAGCTTTCAATCTATGTAAAAACCCAGACTTTTGCAATGAGAGCCAAATTCTATAACCTTGTTATTAACTGGAAGTTGGACTACACTACATGAAAACAGCATTCCTGTAGTTTTTGTAGGATTTAGATCAATAAAGGTTTGCTTTGACCAATTTGAAATATTATTCAAGTCCATGTTACATCGCAAAGTTATTTAAGGCATGTTCTTACTTGGAGCGCTCGATATTCGAGTGAAAATTCAAAATTTTTTGCTGGAAAACGGTAAAAGATAATGCAAAAAATTTTTTTGGGGTGTATAAACACACTCAATTTTATTAATTTTTTATCAATTTTTAACATTTTTTATATATGAAACTTTAATTTGAAGTTTTTTACATTTTTATACCTGGTTACCATCGTTACACAAAATTACCTCGTCCGATTATCTCCAAATTTTAACCGCATATTTTCCACATGTATAGTTTCCATGTGAACTAAAATATTGGAAAAATTTTTATTTTTATATATTTTTTTGCACAAAATCCAGAAAAAATTGTGATTTTTTTTTTCCAAATCTTCATAATTTTTTTATTTTTTTGCCAAACTTAAAAATTTTAGTTCACACGATAACCATACTCATATTATTTATGAAGTTTTTTTTCTAAATGCTGCCAAACTTTAGTTATTATGGTAACCATCAGCTCTTTCCGATATCGACAGGTCAACTTAAAATTAAAGTTTTATGAATAACAAATGTTAAATATTAAAAAAAAATGTTTGTAAATATTTTTTTTATCGTATTTATTCACCCCAAAAAATTTTTCCATTATCTCTAACCGTTTTCCTATTAAAAAAAAATTTTAAATGTTCACTCGAATACCGAGCGCGCCAAGTAGCAACATGCCTTAAATCTCCATCACTACACATTCCAACCATTTGCACATGGTCCGCGTATACGTCCAAAGCAAAAAGAAAGACACTCGAATATGTCATTTACATAAATCATTAATAAAATTGACACCTGCGGGACTCCCCTGCTTAATTTATTTATTTTTGTTTTTCGTTTTAATTTCTTACGTAAGCCGGTACAACAAAGTTTAAAACCTTAATAACAGTGCCGGTAGCATAAAAGTATAAATATGGTGTAAATATAAAGCTTAAATTACTAACAATATGAGCCGAAAGCCCTGGTAGCTAGCGCTCCTCCCTTACTTTGTAAAATAATAATTCATTGTTATTTTTCATATAATAAATAAATAAATAAAATACTAACAATATTATATAACATATAATAATTAATTTAAAATTTTGTGATCTCAAAAAGTAGGACAATATAATCACATGTTATAGAACAAGATTAAGTACAAACTGTGATTTAAAAAAAGATTAACATATAACATTCATAACCAATCTATAATTATTTAATATTTTTTAAACATATTTTGTCATTTAATTCATTGACCTATAACAGCGAAGAAAAGTATAAAGATAATTTGTTTTTAAATTGCACACAGTTATTGCACGATCTTAAGCAATTAGGAAGGGCGCTCCAATAACCTACAGAGTGGATGAAAAACTGCCTTTCAGACGTTAAACATGAAAAACGTAAAAAATTAATCTTATTTGTTCGACTGGATCGAGAAAAGTTTTATCTCGAAGACAAATAACTTGGTGCAGTTTTATAAATAATCTTATGCAACAATAAGAGCGTTCAATAGTTCATCAAGTTTTCAAGTCATGGATCCTTTTTGCATATTGGGAAACCTGGGGTCTTCTTTTTAACCCAAGCACATAACGAGCAATATTATTAAATTGTACATTTATGTTAATTTATTTTTACTTGAATTGTCGCAATTAGAAAAAATTTCGGAGCCGTATGACATTGCTGGGACGAGATATGTTTAAGCAACCAGCATACGTATATGAAGAGGTATAAAGTATTGGGTCGTCCATAGGGTACGAAGCATGCCGTAGACCTTCCCGACAATGCTACTTATTAAATGGTTATTCCAAGTCAGCGATCTATTGAAGACAACTCTCAAATTTTTCGCTGAGTCATCATATTCAATATTGCCACCACTTAATGTAAGATGAGGGGCAGTAGAAATGTCTATAACTTTCTTTCCAATCACTAGACATTTTGACTTTTTAAGATTTAAGTTTAAACTATTTTTTAGTGCATAATCACCAATTTTTTCAAGATTGTATTTAAATGAGGTATAGCAACAATTAAGTGCTCACGTTTTAAGTTAAAATACAACTGATCATCATCAGCACACATTTGAATATTGCAATTTTCTATAACACTAGGAAGGTCGTTTATATATACAGAAAAAAACAGAGGTCCCAAAACAGATCCTTGAGGAGCACCCATTTTAGTGGAAAGAAAGACTGATGAGATATTATTAGCGAAAACTGTTTGCGATCTTTCGGAAAGATATGACGCAATAATATTAACAGAAAATGATGTGAAATTGAACTTGGTCTCTAAAATATCGTGATCGACCGTGTCGAAAGACTTCCAGTGGTCCAAAAGAACTAAGAGCCCGACTTCATTTTCATCTAAGTCATCATGCAAGTCTTCGGATACATCAAGGAGGGCAGTAATGCAACTGTGTTTGGCCCTAAAGCCCGATTGTCTATCAGTAATTAAACCATGTATGTGCAGTAGAGTGTCCCTTATTTTGCGTTTTTGGGAAATGTCAAGGGGCTGAAAGCTTTTTTTATGCGTTTTTATATTCTAAGAACGAAACTAAAAAAATTTTTTTTTTACGACAACGTTTACCCGTGCCAATCGGGCCCGAAAGTTTCGAAAAAATGCCCATATTAGACCATATTTGCACAAATTAAAAAAAAATCTTTTCTCTGCTTTTTATAAATGTTTTACATTTTTTGGAACACATACATAAGAAATATGATATCTACAAAGTTTTTTTATGGTGGGCGTGGTTACCGCCCCTGCTGCGTCGAAATTTCTCCCGCAGCCTTTTCCCACCTTTTCATGAAATTAGTGCAATTTAGGTATTAATATCAACAATAAATAAATACATTTTTATTATGCTAAAAGTATGATAACATTTCATTAAATTCACATTATGTACTTACAAAAATTAACAATAAATTAAAAAACTAGTATTTTAACCTGCGGCGGGCGCGCAACAAGCTAATACCTACAAGCAGTCTTATTGCGGCTTTTCAACCGAAATCATAGTTTTTTTTTATAAATAAAAGATATCAAAAAACAAAAATGTATGCCCCTGGAGGGTTAAATTATAATAAGAAAAACAAATTAATTAAAAAAGACAGAGCTTTATTTGGAGCTTTTATGCTATTCATTATTATCGGAATCCGTCAAGTCTATATTTTTGTAGTTCTACTATACATCAAAGTCTGGTTTGAAGCTACTTATAGCATAAAAGCTCCAAATCAGGATCTGTCTTTTTTAAAAGATTTGGTCGCATACAAGACAATTAACAAAAAATATCCATTGCTGCAAGTCAAAAATTTGGTCGGCATCTTTGGTACCTTGGCGAAGAACTTGTAGCACTCGCTTTTTTCGATGATGCAGTTTCTATTGAGAGAAAACGCAGTATGGTGACAGCATTGCAAGCTCAGAAGTTTCCATGTAATCATCCAATCGCAAACCCAAATTCTTTAAATGAATGGACAAAAAAGATTTAGATTGTTTTGCATCTTGTCGAACAACAAATCTATTTCGTAGGTTTAGTTTGACATGCAATTTTTTAAAATATGATTCTGACGAATGGGAAAAAGATGAAGAATACCAGAGAGTAAAAAATTATTTTAAAGATCTTTGTATTGTAAATGATGTTGCGGAGCGTGGGGTACAACTTGCTCAAGAATTTCTCGAGCGTACAAAATCAGAAGCGCAGCTACAAAACCTACTTTTGTGGCCCAAAATACTCGAAAAATATACTCGAACTGTCAAAAAAAAAAAAAAAAAAAATGCATGCTCTTAAAAAATACTTATAATTAATTTGTATTTCTTATTAAAATTTAATCCTTCAGGGGCATATATTTTTGGTTTTTGATATTTTTTATTTATAAAAAAAACTATGATTTCGGTTGAAAAGCCGCAATAAGACTGCTTGTAGGTATTACCTTGTTGCGCGCCCGCCACAGGTTAAAATACTAGTTTTTTAATTTATTGTTAATTTTTGTAAGTACATAATGTGAATTTAATGAAATGTAATCATACTTTTAGCATATTAAAAATGTATTTATTTATTGTTGATATTAATACCTAAATTGCACTACTTTCATGAAAAAGTGGGAAAAGGCTGCGGGAGAAATTTCGACGCAGCAGGGGCGGTAACCACGCCCACCATAAAAAAACTTTGTAGATATCATATTTCTTATGTATGTGTTCCAAAAAATGTAAAACATTTATAAAAAGCAGAGAAAAGATTTTTTTTTTAATTTGTGCAAATATGGTCTAATATGGGCATTTTTTCGAAACTTTCGGGCCCGATTGGCACGGGTAAACGTTGTCGTAAAAAAAAAATTTTTTTAGTTTCGTTCTTAGAATATAAAAACGCATAAAAAAACCTTTCAGCCCCTTGACATTTTCAAAAATCGCAAAATAAGGGACACTCTAATGTGCAGGTGAGAGTTAATTTGTTGACTTATTAACAGTTCAAACGCTTTGGATAAATTGCTTAACGAGAGCGGACAGTGCTCATTATGAGATTTAGGTACTGGGATAATTTTAGCTTTTTCCATTCTTTTGATTAAATCGACTTCGTGAGCACCGTGTTAAAAATATGAGTTTAATAAGGAAGTACCCTCGGTCACCTAATTTCATCATAACCGATAGCGTTCGATTCTGTGGATGAGATACCTCTTACTACATCAGCCTGACAGACACAAGAGAAATTGAAGCTAGAATCGACGCTAAAATAATGATTGATGTCATTATAAACGTTATGACTAACCGAAGGCATGGTAATATCAATAAATTTTTTATTTAAGACCTCAACGTCCACATTATCACATAAAATACAAGTTTTTTGACTTAGACCAATGTTTCGTATCTCACGCCATTTATGCTTACTGCTGACTACGAAGCCAAAGTTAGCACCATAGTAATTTATTTTTGCTGCTCTCACCTCTTTAATAACTCTCGAACGTAGAAACTTAAACTCTTCATATAATACTGGCGTCTTGAAGCATTTGCACCGATTGTATGCATTATTCCGCTTTATAAATAAGTTTTCAATTGTTCTGTTGAATCAATTTTTTATGATTGGTTATTTTATGCTTTATAGGGATAAACTTAATACAGTGCGCGAAATTTGCTTAGCCGCACACGATTTTACATCAATATGGATTAAAAAACAAGTGTGGGGTTAACTGAATAATGAACGACTTAATTTTTTGTTTTATTTTGTACAAAATAACTAAGCATTTGAGAGATTTTATGTTCATATTTTAAGAAAATTTAAAAAATAGTTATAACGCAAGATAAATTCGAGCGAAATTTGCTTAGCCGCACCAAGTCGAATGTTTAAAAATAAAATATTTTATAAAAAAAAATCAGTGTTTTGACCAATTATATTTAGTTGGGCCTCTATTTGTATTACTTACTGCAAAAATTCTTTCAGGAAGTGAGTCAATTAATTTTTAATTATTTTTAAATCTAGCCACGCCTGCAAAATTGCAATTTTTAATTCCGATATCGTTAAATATTGGCGGCAGTTTCCTTAAATAGCTAGTGAAATCATGCACCAAACATTTTCAATCGGGTTCAAGTCCAGACTTCTAGCTGGCCAATCAAGCAATGGTATTGAGAGTGATGAAAAAAATCCTTCGACTCGTATGAAACTGGCATTATCCTGTTGAAATATTAAGTCAACGTCAGCATTTTCTTCCAAATAAGTAATAAGAACGTCGTCCAACATTTCAATATACTTTTTAGAATTAATTTTTGTAGAAATATAACATAATTTAAGTTTGCCATAATAAAAGAAACCACTCCATATCATAATGGATCCACCGCCAAAATTCCAACTCATTACACAGTGTGACGACTAAAAAAGCACAACCAAACTTTACAGAAATTCTTAAAAAGGGACATGTTGTGAGTCCATCGCACTTCGTATGACCTCTCAATGTCGTCACAATTTTTTTCAATTCATTTTTAAAGTTGAAGGGTTCGATTCTTGTTGCGCCGACGTTCATTGAATGTTTACATCTATTTGCCTTGATGGAAATGAAAAACAAATTCCACTTCTTTTCAGTAGAATTTCACGTAGAATAAGGCTGTATAAAAATAAATACGATAACATACAAAATGAAGCGTGTAGCGAAGCAAATTCCTTAATTTTTCTTTAATTTCATAAAAAAAATTATTGTTTCTATAAATTTAAATGATATAATGCTGCATGAATGACATTTTGACAAAAATTCATTGCACGTAAAAATACCTTTTCATTGAATCCAAAATCATCAATATGGGTTGAGAATTGAAAAAATGGCGGCAGTTTTAACGTTTTTTTTTTTTTTTTTTTTTTTGTCAGAAAATACTGACTCCCATGTATTTGTTGCATTCATTCATATAAAAATTCTATTGAAAATAAAAAAATATGTTTATTCGTTTCATAGTAGCTTATATATTTTTTAAAGATCTATTTTGCAATGCTCTAGATATATGTTACTCATCATATTTTTTTTTCCAATGAGCTAAAGATGTCCAAAATCGGTTAAGATTTGACAAAATGACAGCACTTTGTATAATAGCAACATATGCATGGGAGTCAGTGTTTTCTGATAAAAAAAAAAACATTAAAACTGCCGCCATTTTGCCAATTCTTAACCGATATTGATGGTTTTGGATTCAATGAAAAGGTATTTTTACATGCAATGAATTTTTGTGAAAAAAAGATGTCATTCATGCAGCATTATATTATTTAAATTTATCGAAACACTAATTTTTTTTTTATGAAATTAAAGAAAAATTAAGGTATTTGCTTCGCTACACTCTTCATTTTGTATTTTATCTGATTTATTTTTATACAGCCTTATTCTACGTGAAATTGTACTGCAAAGAAGTGGAATTTGTTTTTCATTTCCAACAAGGAAAATAGCTGTAAAAATTCAATGAACGTCGTCGGAACAAGAATCGAACCCTTCAACTTTAAAAATTAATTAAAAAAAATTGTGACGACATTGAGAGGTCAGACCAAGTGCGATGGACTCACAACATGCCCCTCTATAAAGTTTGGTTGTGCTTTGTTTTTGTCCATTTCGTCACACTGTGTTATTGGTGGGTTATTTACACGTGAATTATGCCAATAACAGCTAAATCCATCGGGTCCGTCAATATAAAACTTTTTTACGTCAAAAAAAATAACAATGCGCCAATTTTCAGTCCAGTTCATATGCTTTTTTCAAATTCTAATCTGGCTGCTTTCTGTAAAGATTTAAGTTTAAGTGTTTTGACATTTTTTTCCATTTAATATTTCGGTCCGTGCTTAAAATTTGTTGAACTCTTTGTTTTCTAATGGGAAGATTTAGTTTTGACATTATTCGAGATGCGCTTCGGTGTTTAGTGGCTTCTGCTTTTATAACATTGCTTTGGTGACGAGTTATCTTCGTCTTTTTCTTAGATTTTGAAGAAGAAATGCCGTATTTATCACTTAATCGGAAAAAATTTCTTATTACTTTCTCCGATCTTTTTATTAGAAACCCGTTTTCTTTTAGAATCTTAATTTTGCAGTTTTTAACATCACCCAAAAAACTTTTCTCTGCCATTTTAATATTTAATCAATCCAAAATAAGATTTATCGTCTAAAATATTGAAAAAAGTTTAAATTAAAAAAAAAATCACTAAAACCATCCAGCAGTAAAAAGAACTTACAATTACAACACGTAAAACAAGACTGCGGCTAAGCAAATTTCGCTCGAATTTATCTTACGTTGTAATTATTTTTTAAATTCCTTTAAACACGAACATAAAATCTCTCAAATTCTTAATAATTTTCTACAAAATAAAACAAAAAATAAAGTCTTTCATTATTCAGTTAACCCCACACTTGTTTTTGAATTCATATTGATGTAAAACCGTGTGCGGCTAAGCATATTTCGCGCACTGTATATAGTTTACTGAAATTGAAACGAAAAAATTCAACTTATAGCCATATTTTGTAAAACGAACGCAGTCACTAGCGTTAACATTTTCAGTCTGGCAATGCTTTTTTCATATGAAGTAAAACAAAGCCTCTTTCTCACTCAGAAATTTTCTACTATAATATATTGCCAGATAAGAAAACCCGAAGTGACGTAATTGCGTGCGTTTTACAAAATATGGCCATAAGTCATCAACAGAGTTCATATGTAGAATTAATTCCCAGTTTATGTTAAGTATAGCATTTTTCTCTTAATATTTGAATATTTGAATACGGCCTTCATTATTTATATTGAAAACAAATTTGAGCTTTAGGCCAAGTATGTTGACAATAAGACAACATGAAGACAAAGACGGCAACAACTTACAACAACAACAACGGCTCTGTATAGAGCAAATCACACAGCTTGACTATACAGACTGTTTCGATGGCCGCTACACCAACTCATCAGTGGTCTTTGCATGACTTTTCACTGTGATCCACTCCAGCTTTTCCAGTAGAGTAAAGGCGATGTTTTTGATGTCGCGAAAGCTGAAACTGTTAACTCAGTGAGTCTAAAGTCATATACTAGAAAAATAAGGTCATGCTTTGAAAAATTAGATACGGATAACTGATCATAGGAAGGATTTTAGTTTTAACACTAACAAAGAATAAATTGGGAACAATATTTGTAAATTTTGTATAGTGAGTAGGCAATGTAGAATTTACAGGAAGTAGACCTAAGCTATTCATATTGTAACGTTTTTATTTCGACTCATTTAAACAACTTGTAATGTTTTTATTTCGACTCACTTAAAACAACTTGTAATGTTTTTATTTCGACTCACTTAAAACAACTTGTAATGTTTTTATTTCGACTCACTTAAAACAACTTGTAATGTTTTTATTTCGACTCACTTAAAACAACTGACTTCTATTTTTTAATATCTTAAAATATATATATTAATCTTAACTTAATTAAATGCAACTCACATACATACACACAAACCTTGGTCACAAACAGCCTTGGCCTTGCACTGAACTCAGCAGCGACTTAAGAAATCCGCTAGCTTGATCGACGCTAGCTAAAGCACGTATTTCAAAACTGCTGCTGACGTTAGCGCAATGAGCTGACTGCTCGTGGCCATAGCTTGCACAAACCGATGGCCCTGAACTTGGATAGCTTCAATGACTATGAAACTCTATCCGTTCCAGTGACCATGGGATCGTACAGCTAGTTTGGAGTTTATTGAACGCAACAATTCCTTCCCTTTTTTTGGAAGAGAAATATTGCACATTTTTTTTTATTTAAAAAAAAAGGAATATTTCTCGATAGCTGTCGTTCAACAACCCATACGTGTATGTGAGCCACATTGGATTTATTATAAATTATTGCAATTATTATTCTTATATTTTTTTTTTTTATATTCTTGAATTAAATATAATTTTGTTTTATTTGTTTTTTTTTTGTTTTTTTTTTTATGTAATATACTTGTATAACACAGAAATCATTTCTTTTTTTTTATATGACAGTAGTAGATTATAATACATGTAAGAATTAATATTTTTTTTTTAATATACTTGTATAACATAGAAAACATTTTTTTTATGACAGTAGTAGAATATAATAAATGTAAGAATTATTTTTTTTTGTTTTTTTTTAATATATGTACTTGCATAACATAGAAAACATTTTTTTTTTTATTTTTTTTTTTATGACAGTAGTAGATTATAATATATGTAAGAATTATATTTTTTTTTTTTTTTTTTTTTGTTAATATACTTGTATAACATAGAAACATTTTTTGTTTATTATTTTTTTTTTTATGACAGTAGTAGATTATAATATATGTAAGAATTATATTTTTTTTTTTTTAATATACTTGTATAAGAGAAAACCTTTTTTTTTATTAGTTTTTTTTTTATGACAGTAGTAAATTATAATATATGTAAAAATTTTTTTTTTTTTATTTCAATATACTTGTTCTTTTTTTTTGTTTTTTATGTTTCACTCACTAATTGGAACGACGTTTTTGGCGTAAATGTCATTGATCTTGCTAATGTCTTTCTTGGCTTAGGTGTTATGTGAGGGTTAATATCCGTAGGAGTTTCAACCTCCTGAAGCCGAATATCTACAACAGATTCTAAAGGTAATTTTTTTTGTGTAGTATCCTTTTTAATAAATTAATGAGTTTGTAAGCAATGTATATTGTGAGCAATAGCATTAGTGAGCTTGAAAAAGAGATTGAAGTTAGTGCAATCTTATGTTGGTGTGAGGCGGTTTTTTCTTTCTCTATTTGTACTAACTTTTTGTGCATTTCTTCTAGTGTTTTTGTCCCTTTATCTATAAATTCGTTTGTGTCTTTGCCCATTAATATTTGTATTGATCGGTTCCTTTTCATTTGTATTAGAGATTTGGTAAAACTTGTGTTTAAATTGGTTATATCTGATTGTTCTAAAGGGGAAAAATTGAGTTGTTTTATTTTGAGTGGATGTCTGTTGTGTCCTTGAAATTTTATAATATATTCTTCAATTTGTATTTGGCAGGGTTGAGTTAAGGTTATTATTCTTTGGTGTTCGACTTTTATCGTTGAAAAACTACTTTCGCACGAAACATGTATTATTTGTGGAGTTTCCACCGAGAATAACCAAGTGTTAGGCCTGTTAAGTTTTATTAAAGTATCCTGTGGTGTTGTTTGTAGGTTTAGAGGGCAGTCCATTTTGTCGTTTAAAGGTTTTAGCAACATTTTAAGTACACACTCTTTAGTCGTTGTTGCTTGTGTCATTGGAACGTTCAGTGGCCCGATATACGAGTCAAAATTTATATTTCTGCTAACTTTAATATACTTTTGATGGCTTCGTTCCTTTAACAGTACCAGAGTCTGCCTCTCGTAGTTTATCGCTAAATATGAATATTTTATATTGGGTTTCACCGAATGTCCGCTGTTAGTGTGGACTGGATAACACCATATTTGAAAATATTGCATTTTTGGAAGGTCGAATATGGGTAGTTCTATTTTTATTATTAATTTGTCCTGAAGAAAATGTGTTTTAATTTTGGTTGTCTGATATAATGTTGGCAAACAATCTAGACAAAGAGATTTTGTTTTTAGATATAGGTTATTCAGAGTGTTTGGTGAAATAAGAAATGGGTGTTCTTTGTTGTTTTGTGTGGCTATTTTTACGTCCAGTAGTCTTTGTTGTCTTGATTCTAGTTCTATTACTTGAAGCAAGAGGGTGTAGAGTATATCCTGTCGTAACTGTGTTTTTTCTATTTGGTCGGTTATGTTTTCTAATTCAGTTATTCGGTATCCTATCTGTTGTTGGTTGGTCATTAAAACTGATAACGGTTTTTGTATTTTATTTAAACTGGACTTCACCACACTAACTTGCTGTTTTTGGAGTTCAATCAGTGCATTTTCTTTCAGTTCTAGTTTCCCTAACTTACTATATACCTCTTCTTCATTAGAGTGGTCCATGGTACCAAACAAGTAATGTAAACTACTCCCTACACCGTCGAATATAGATCGTTTCTGACGTGGTGTATTATTAGTTCCCAAATTGTTTGGGTCCTAGCTTTTATTTGCGCTATTACGGCATGTATGTTTCGTTCCTGGGGTTCACAAGTGCCTCCCTTTTTTTTGTATTGGTTGCATAGGCGGGAACTGAGATAGTCTGCATGTTCGGCTTATGCAGTTTGGTTGTCCAATTCAGAGAGTTCAATTTCCGTGAACACGCTCCAAGAACTTTGGTATAACCATAGTTCGCCCAGTTCTTCGAAAACAACCCCTGTGTCATTTAGCTGGGTTACGTTTATGGGTTGCTCCATGACAAATCCCTGGGTTAGGCCTATCGCCATTAAAATCAAGCACCACTCCATTTTGAACTGTGAAAAATACGTAGTTATGATGGACGTCATTAAATTGGATTATTTAAATTTTGGTTTTTAGTATTTAATTTATTTGTTATTAATTTTTGTTATTTTTTTTTTTTTTGTCTATTCGTAATATAGTTTTAATCTGTTGTTATAGATTACTACTCGTTTATTTCCTATTTTAACCTGCGTGTTGACAGGTCCTTTTACAGCAATTACCCGGTAAGGTCCTCGCCAAATAGGAGCTAATTTACCCTTTCTATTTTCATTTTTAACTAGGACCTGATCTCCTACATGAAAATTCTGTGGTCGTATTGAATGATCGTAATAAGCTTTGGATTGCTGTTTGCTCTTTAATAGGTTACGTCTAGCAATTGCATATGATTTCTGCAGTTTGTGTTTGAGTACGTGGTAATAACTTTCGTGGTTGTAAACGGGTTCTGGCTCACGCTTTAAATTGGATGGAATATCTGATTGGAACCCATATAAGCACTCCATAGGTGTGAGTTTCGTACTATCATGGAAACTGTTGTTATATACAAATGTTGCTGATCGTAAATATTGATCCCAGGATTGTGGGTTTTCATCACAAATGCTTCGTAGGTATTCAACTATTGGTATATGCGCTCTTTCGAGAGCACCATTGGATTGCGGGTGGTAGGCTGAAGTTTGTAGTTTTTTTATTTTTGCAAAGGTCTTTAAAGAGGTCGCTTAAGAAGTTTGTCCCCTGATCGGTTACTATTTGTTTTGGAATACCATAGCGCGTGATAATTTGGTCGAATACCATTTGGGCCACTGTCTGGGCTTCTGCGTTTGGGATGGCGTAACAGTCTACTAGTTTGGTGAGGTTATCTTGAAACGTGAGAATATATTGATTATTTGTTAAAGTTTGTTGCAACGGTCCTACTATATCCAAATATATTTTATCAAAGGGTTTTTCCGCGATGTCTGTTATAACCATAGGCATTTTTGTTGGCAAAGATGATTTCATTTTTTGGCATTTTTTGCATTTTTTTATGTAAGTTTTGATGTCACCAAGCATTTTTTTCCACCAATATTTACGTCGGATTTTTTTATACGTTTTTAATACACCTTGGTGTCCCCCAAAAATAGAGTCGTGGTAGTCCTTAAGGATTATTTGTATCTCCTCAGGCTTACTTAGAACCTCTACTTTTAAATTTTCCTTTAGTATATTGGATTAAGAATTAGATTCTTTGGTCACATTCGTGTTATTCTGTTCGGTTAAACTGCTGTCTAGGTCTGTTGTAGCAGGCGCGTTTAAGCTTTTTGATTGCGCTCGAGTTATGGCATAGCATTTTAATTGGTTTGTTTCAGTTTTCGTAATAATTTTTTCTGGTCTAGTGTGTATAATAGCTGTTGTAATAACTTTGGAACTATCGTTTATTTCCGTTGGTATTCGGCTTAAAGCATCTGCGTTGGTATTGTATTTTCCCGGCTTATATTCAATTTTATAATCATACTCCGAGAGCTTATGATGAAACCTTACCAGTCGCGTGGTAGGATCTTTGGTGTTGAACACGCCTTTGAGTGGTTTATGATCTGTATAAACTGTGAATGGTCGTCCCTGCAGGTAGCACCTAAAGTTTTTTTGTAGCCCATACGATCGCCAGAAGTTCCTTTTCTATTGTCGAGTACTTTTGTTCGGCTTTGTTAAGAGTTCGGCTCGCATAAGCAATTGGCCTATCTCTTCCTACTTCGCCTTGGGAAAGTACAGCACCAATTGCTTCATTGCTCGCGTCTGTTGTAAGATTGAATGGTCGGGTAAAATCCGGATAAACTAGGAGGGGGGGTGAAATGAGTTCATTTTTAATTTTTTGAAGTGCTTCTTGACATTGCTCTGTCCATTTAAATTTAACGTCCTTGCGCAGTAGGTTGGTAACTGGTTTCACTATTTTTGAAAATGCCGGTATAAACTTTCGGTAATAATTTGCAAGGCCCAGACACGATTGAAGTTGTCGCACCGTTTTTGGAACTGGGAAATTTTGAAACCTTTCTGTTTTCCGAGGATCTAGGAGTGCTCCTTTTTCTGAGCAGATATGTCCTAAATAAACTATTTCCTTACATAAGAATTGACACTTTTCAGGCTGGAGTTTGAGGTTATTCTGCCTAAGCTTGGAAAAAACTTTAACTAGTTTGCTATTATGGTCCTCCAAGTTTTTTCCGTAGACGACTATGTCATCCAAGTACACGAAGCATTCCAGGCCTTGTAAGCCTGTCAGTACATAGTTCATCAACCGCTGAAACGTGGCTGGGGCTCCTTTTAATCCAAAAGGCATACGTTTGAACTCGTAATGCACATAATTTGTGCTGAAGGCCGTTTTTGATCGATCTCTTGGGTGAACTTGCACTTGGTGATATCCACTGGCTAGATCCAGTGTCGTAAAATAACGCGAATGACCTAACTGATCTAATATATCCTCAATTCGTGGTAAGGGATATGCGTCGCCAATAGTTTTTTCATTGAGTTTACGGAAATACACTACGACTCGCCACCTTTTTTCTCCATCTGGCCCAGCTTTTTTGGGAACTACTAAAAGAGGTGAGTTCCATGGACTTTTGCTTGGTTGAACTATATCGTCACGTAACATTTCTTTAAGTTGATCATTTATTATTTGTTTTTGTGTCTCGGGTAACCTGTACATTTTCTGATTTATAGGGGCCTGATCTTGAATGAGTGGTATTTCATGTGAAAGCCTTAGTGTTTGTTAGTTTGTCACCTTTTATCATTTACCTTCATCATTTAAGGTGTGTGTTATTTTAATTTCCTTTTCGAGTTTATTCATTCGTAAATTAATTTCCTCTGAGTATATTTTATTTGAAAAAATATTTTTAATACAATCTGTATGAGTATCGCTTTCATCATTGATTTTTAATTTTACATTTGATGTATTGGTATTTTTAATTTCGTTTAGTATGGGAACTATTTCATATCCCAGAGCAGACGCCAGTTTTATAGTAAGTTTAGCAAGCCTTACTGTATTTGTTAACGCCACTGGTGTCTGCCCGGTGCTGGCACGGGAGTGTACGATAAGATGCTCTTGAGCCTGTTTGCTCTCTTAACTTTCTTTTGGGCAGCGCTTCTCGCTGCCCTTACTTAAACTTTGTTAATTTTAAGTTTTTCACTAATAAAACTGACCTCGGTAATTTAAGTTGAAACGCCGCGTTTTTATTCGTCTTTATTTAGAAGTCTTTATTTGAAGTTTTCTTAAAAAAGTTCATAAGTGTTTTCTCCCCCTCGTTTCGAAGAGTTACATGGTCCATCGCGAACCGGATATTTTTTTAAAATAGACCGCGATAAAAAACTAAAAACAAAAAACAATATTTAAAAATTTTAAAAAACAAAAGTGCTGTGAAATCAAATTGCTGTGCAAGCAAAGTGCTCTGCAAAAAAAAAAAAAAGTGCTGTAAACATATACAAAAAACAAAAAATTTTTCTTGTAAAAGAAAAAAAAAATTTTTAAGAAAAAAAACATTGTGTGCCTTTGCAGCAGAAAAAAAAAACCATCAGCACAACAACTGCAGCATCAACAACAACTGCAGCAACAGCATAGCCAACAACAACAACTGCAGCATCAACAACAACTGCAGCAACAGCATCGCCAACACCAGCGGCATCAACCACAACAACAACCATCAATTTTTTAAAAAAAAAAGAAAAGGAAAAATCAGAGGAAAAGTGACGTTTTGTCTTTACATAAATTCGCCTAATTCGCCAAATTCACGCGGTTCGGTTCGGTTAATTCTTAAAGTGCAGGTTCTAGTTTAGAAAATTGTATATAGATATATACATAGTATATATATATATTTGTTTTGCAAAACAAAATTGGCGGTAAAACTGATTTTATATATATTGTATTATATACAAAGTTTCTTGAACTTGATACTTGCGGAGAATTATTTTTCGTTCGACATTATTTTCTTCAAAAAAAAAAGTTTTTTGTGCTCACGCTTGACTTTCAAAAAGTCTTATTGCGTTTTTTTTGTAAAAGTTACAAAAACAAAAATACCAATACACCGAGCTGTATTGATTTTTTTGGAGCCGAAAATAGGCAAAAATTGTACTGATCAAGAGTCTCAGCAGCCTTTCTGCACTCTTGCTCGTTAATTTTTGCATTCCCCTTTGTGCGGTGTCCGTAGCGATCGACGCCAAAGCCGCGCTTTGTGCTTGCTAATAGCAACCCCAAATTGTGTTTTAGAATTATTTACTCTCTCACGCGCTCAATTAATTGTTTGCGTTCAAAGCTTAGACTGCATCTCGTGCCAGCTGCACTTGATGAACAGCTCTTTAGCTGGCTGCATATACTTGTAGTTGAGAGAGTAAATAAGCCGCACAGTGGGACCAAGGGATCAATTTGCAAGCAAAATTGACTTGGTCTATTTTCATAGGAAAATTGCACTGTGGGCAAAATACAATATCTAGCAAGCACAATTTATTGGAAGAAAAAATATAAATAATTAATTTAATATACTATATAAAAAAAAAAAAAAAAAAAAAAAAAAATTCTTTTCTTCTTCAAAAGAAGTATTATAGAAAATAATAACCAAATAAATTAAAATAAATTAACTATAAACCAACTTTAAGCAAAAAAAAAATTATTTTACTAATTTTTTTTTAATTTTTAATTTTTACTAATTATTTTTATAATAATTTTTTGAAACAAGAAAATAGTTTCTATTAAAAATAAATTTCGACTGTACAATATTTTATCGTATAATTAATTTGAATAATAATTTTATACATTTTTTTGCTTATTTTTTATAGCAGTTTCCTTTGTTGTGGTTGTTCACATTTCTTTATAAAAATTTGCGAATTTTTTTTCATTGTTTTTTTTTACATACATTTAAATAATTATTTTAACAAGACATAGAAACAAAATGTCAACTTTAAAAACATTTATTCGTCTGTCCGATGCGTTGGTCGAGTTTGAAACGGATTTTAATGCCGTGGAAACTCACGACGTTTTCTCCCTGGAGGCTCAAAATGAAGAGCTAAAAACCCAGTGGAGAAAAGTCAAAGCTGCTTACGATGCTTGCTTGGAGAAAGCAATAAATGACGATGATTCAGAAGTTGAATCAATTAAAAAGAAGTATCGCAGCTGCTACCAATCATACATTAGGGTAGCAGGAAGAATTTCTGCGTTTTCTCAGAATAAGCCCTCGAAGCAAACCATTGCTTCTGAGCCGGCGCCGGTCATTGGTCACAGCATGCCTGTGCCACCATGCGATACTGAGGTTTTCAATGGTGATTACCTCTCATGGCCGTCCTTTAGGGACATGTTTACGGCCATATATATAATGAATTCGCGGCTAACTTCAGTGGAAAAACTTTTCCACTTAAACCAAAAAACACGTGGTGAAGCAAGAGAGATTGTGAGAAAATCTCCTTTAACCAATGATGGTTTTGCTAAAGCTTGGCAAGATTTGTCTGACCGATACGAAAATAAGCGTATCATGGTCAACAGCCAATTAAAAATTTTATTCAATTTACCACATGTGCCAAAAGAATCTGGCACAGAACTCAAAAAACTCCAGAGAGATATCAATGGTTGTATTTTTGCTCTAAAAATGCACAACATTGACATCAGCAACTGGGACGCAATCTTTGTCTACCAATGCTCGACAAGATTGCCAGAGATCACGCTCTCCTTATGGGAGCAATCCATTTCAAATAAAAATGATATTCCGAAATGGACAGATCTCGACAATTTCCTCACAAGTCGGTTTCAAACTCTTGAAACCGTGTCTGATATTCGCAGCTCTTGTGGCGCAATACCACGACAGAATCTCAATTCGTCCTCCTCCAACTCGAAAACAAACCAGAGCAATTCATCTGGAAAAAAGGTAAATAATTACCAAATTAAAATTACTTTTGCGAATTGCAAGCTGTGCAATACAGAACAGCATGCATTACGCTTCTGTCCTCGTTTTCTTCGAATGGATATAAGCAATCGCTTATCAATTGTTCGCAAACACAAATTTTGCATCAACTGCTTATCTCATTCTCATGAGGTGAAAGAGTGAGAGAGTCAATATACTTGTGTGATGTGCAAACAACGTCACAATACTCTCTTGCATCGAGACTCGACTCCAACTCAATCACCTGCTTCGAGTGTTGACTCAAGTAGGTCGAGCTCTCGACCCAATCCCCCGGGCTCTAACACTCTAACGCATTCTACACAAATACAGTCCACTAGCAATGACGTTCAATCATGCTTCGCTACCACTACCAGGCACGTATTGCTTGGTACAGCAATGGTGACCGTATGTCACCTAGGATCAGCGTACACAACTAGAGCTCTTATAGACTCTGGCTCTGAAGGTACGTTCGTATCTGAAAGATTGCAGAAGCTATTGAAGTTACCCACAAGAGCCATAAGCGCTCAAGTTTCGGGGCTTAATAACGCAGTTTCAGCGCAAGTGACAAAAGCTTGCGATATAATTCTCAGTTCGCCTAGAAATATGCAATTTCAAGTAGAAGCTACAGCTTTTGTGCTGTCTCGCTTAACTGGAAATCTGCCGTCATGCTCCATTGATCCTTCGTTGTATAAGAGTTTGCCTGACTTAAAACTGGCAGATCCGCACTTTTTCAGAAGCGATCAAGTTGATTTACTTATCGGTGGCGATTTGTACCCTGCCATAATTCTCGATGGCATTCAACGAAACCTTCTTGGTTCACTTCTGGCTCAAGAAACAGTTTTCGGCTGGATATTCACAGGCCCTATGCCTTGTACCGAAATATCTAGTTTTACAACTTGTTTGAGCCATTATAGTGAAGTTGCGATCGATCAACAGATCGCACGTTTTTGGGAGTTGGAGGAACTACCTAAAAAACAATTTTTATCCCAGTCTGATAAGTTTTGTGAGGAAAACTATCAGAAAACTACAAAACGCGATAGCAAAGGTCGATATATAGTTACCTTACCATTCAAAAGTGGATTCCCAGATGATATTAATCTTGGATTTTCTCGAGGCATAGCCTTCAAGCAATGGGCTAGAAGTGAAGCTCGATTGAACAAAAATCCAGCTTTAAAGACGCAGTATGAAGAAGTGGTGAATGATTACCTCAACTTGGGTCATATGGAAAAAATCCCAGCTCCATTTGAAAGATCACCATCTCATTATTATTTACCGCATCATGCAGTAATAAAACCAGAGAGTACTACAACAAAAGTTCGGGTAGTATTCAACGCGTCAAGTCCCACTTCAAATGGGGTCAGCTTGAACGATGTGCTGCACGCAGGTCCAGTTCTTCAAGCTGACTTGACGCTTCTGGTGTTGAAATGGCGGTTTTTCAAATATGTCTTTAATGGCGACATTCAGCAGATGTACCGCCAGATTCTGGTTGACCAAAAACATTCTGCTTTCCAACGAATTCTGTTTAGAAGTTCACCTGATGAGTTGATGCAGGATTATGAACTTCAAACAGTCACCTTTGGCCTCAATTGTGCTCCATATCTAGCAATTAGAACCATGCTGCAATTAGCACATGATGTTCAACAGCAGTATCCTCTCGCTGCAAAAATTTTGCGACATTTCACATATGTCGATGATGCTCTAGCTGGAGCTCATGATGTTGAAAGCGCAATTAAAGCTAGAAATGAGCTAATCTCGGCTTTAGACTCTGCAGGTTTTACTATGCGAAAGTGGACTGCGAATGCTTCCAGCATTTTAGCAGACTTGCCTACAGAGCATCTTTTGCATGAAGACTTCTTGAAGTTAGAAGATACGAGTTGTGCCAAAGCATTAGGAATTCGTTGGAATGCCACTTCAGATTTATTCTATTTTACTGCTAAGCGTCTCGAAATTAAATCATCTTATACAAAACGTGAAGTCCTGTCAATGATAGCGCAACTATTTGATCCTGCAGGTTGGCTGGCACCTATAGTGGTGACAGCGAAAATTTTAATGCAGCGTATCTGGTTGGATGAGATAGATTGGGATGAAGATCTCCCTGCGCATAGTTTTCAATCTTGGCAAACATTTTTGCTAGATTATGAAAACATTAACGATATTCGCATACCACGTTTTGATGGGTTTTCACCTGAATTCGACGTAGAGTTTCACGCCTTTTGCGATGCATCTGAAAAGGCATACGCAGCGTCGATTTACATTCGTGTGAAGGAAAATGATGGCATAGTCAGTCATCTGCTTTATTCAAAAAGTAAAGTTGCTCCAGTCAAGACGATCTCACTACCCCGTCTTGAATTATGTGGTGCAGCCCTTCTCGCGGATATGGTAGATTCATTACTATCGCACCTTGATATAGAACGGCACCGTTTGTATTGTTGGACTGATTCAACAATAGTGCTTGCTTGGCTTTGTAAGCCTCCATGTTCCTGGACAACCTTCGTAGCCAACAGAGTGTCAAAAGTGGCAGAGAAGGTAGGAATTCACAATTGGTTTCATGTAGATACACATGAAAACCCTGCAGATTTGGCAACGCGTGGAGTTACGCCACAAGAGTTAGTTGAGAAAGCTCTTTGGTGGCATGGACCTTCCTGGCTCTCGCTCGAACGATCAGCTTGGCCAAGAATGACTCCACCCCCAGTTCTAGAAACTTCGCTTGAGCGCAAAGCTGTAAAAGTACACTTTGCATATTTTTCGGAATATGAAGATATTCTAGAGCGTTTCTCTTCGCTATCGCACGGATTGAGAGTGTTAGCTTACGTGTTTCGCTTTCTGCATCGCACGCATCCAAAGTCTCGTGCGTCTTTTTCAAAAAAATCAGTGTGCCTTGAAGCGGCTGAAATTAAATTCGTGAAAACACGATTGGCACTTCTATGTCAAAAGATAGCTTTTCCAAACGAATATCACTGTTTGGAAACTAAACAGATAATAAGAGCTAAGAGTCCCATTCTCGCTCTTAATCCTCTGTTGAACAACCACGACAATTTAATGCGTGTTGGTGGACGGCTCGCCTCATCACCAGTGTTATCATATGATGAAAGGCACCCAATTATATTACCATATAATTGCCACTTTTCACGCCTTTTAGTACGTTTCGTCCATGAAATTTCGCTTCATGGAGGGAATCAATTAGTGCTTCGACTTATTCGTATGCAATATTGGATCCCACGTGCTAAAAATCTAATTAAATCAATTCTACATAATTGTAAAACCTGTGTAGTACACATGAAACGCCAAAGAACACAAATAATGGCTGCGCTGCCAGCCGAGCGAACAGTTATTTCACGGCCTTTTGCCGCGACTGGTATTGACTTCGCTGGCCCATTCGACATAAAAAGCTACATAGGTAGATCTTGCCGAATCAGCAAGGGCTATGTTTGTTTATTTGTGTGCTTTTCTACGAAGGCGATTCATCTTGAGGCCACGAGCGATTTATCAGCCGCCACTTTCCTGGCAGCTTTTTCTCGGTTCGCAGCGAGACGTGGCTGCCCCGCAAACGTGTACTCCGACAATGGTACAAACTTTGTGGGGGCCTCAAACTCTCTTAAAAAAGATTTCAAAGCCTTCTTAACAGCGTCGCATGATGCAATACTATCTCAGTATTCACATCAAGAAATTGCATGGCATTTTATTCCCGCTGGTGCTCCCCATATGGGAGGCTTATGGGAAGCTGGAGTAAAAAGCTTTAAAACGCATTTCAAGAAGATGGCCGGAAGTATGAAATATACTTTCGAAGAATTTTCCACTCTATTGAATCGAATCGAAGCGTGTCTAAATTCGAGGCCACTTTCCACCATGTCGGAAAATCCTTCTGATTTTCAATCTCTCACTCCAGGTCATTTCTTGGTCGGCGGCCGACTGCTATCGCCAGTGGAGCCAGAAATAGCTGAACAGCCTCTGACTCTTGTCAATCGTTGGCAAAAAATCAAGGCGATGCATCAGCACTTTTGCCACCGATGGAAAAACGAATACCTAAAAGAGATGCATCGACGTACGAAGTGGAAAACCCCTCAATTAGATTTCAAGGTCAACGACTTGGTTGTTGTCAAAGAAGACAATCTTCCCGCGAATGAATGGCGATTAGGTCGAATATTAAAGATTTACACCGGTACCGACAAAAGAGTCCGTGTATTAGACGTACGCACCGAAAGAGGTTGTGTTACGCGGCCTATAGTGAAGCTGGTCACAATACCGTCGACCTAGCTCCGTCACCATTTATTTTCTCTTAATTGTTTTTCTTTCTTCTTTTCTTTTCTCTTCTTTTTGTTTCCGTCTCGTTTCAGGATGTCTAGCACCAACATCATGCGCGACTTGATCGAAGAGATGCTTCTCCAGACGGACTCCGAGATGGCTTTGAGTGAGCCCGATACGGTGCGCGAGAATGCGCCACTTTCTGAAGCCAGCGTACTTCAGCCACAATCCCCGGTGCGGAGCATGCTGTCCCGCGTGGTCCCCGTCGTGACGCGCAGCGACATGATCCCAAAGTGTCGCTTGTGCTCCATGGAGCACAATCTCATGTCGTGCCGTCAGTTCATAGCTATGAACCTGGAAGAGCGGTTGAGAGCAGTACTCCTTCATTTTTACTGCTCCAACTGCCTTTCAGCAGTTCATATGCGAAAGGACTGTCGGAGCGATGTGAGGTGCCGTCACTGCGGTGAAGATCACCACAGCATGCTGCATTCCCACACTCGGGTCCGATCAAGTCGAGCCCACTCACGACGACCACGGGGAAGACGTACGCGAGCGAAGCACCCTAAACTGCAGCCTGCATCCGCAGCTGCGCGAGAAGCGACGAGGTCTGGGGCGGAATCGAAGAGTTCGTCTTGGAAAGGTCCGCAGTCGACGTTCCAATCTGCGTCGTCATCGAGGGACGCCGTCCCGAAGCGGTCCCCTTCCAAGAAGAGACCGCAGTCGATGCTACCGTCAGCGTCATCGTCGAGTTACAAATTCCCGAAGCGGTCTCCCCCCACAAGACCAGTAACGACGAGTCTCCAGAGAGTAGTATCACTACTCCCAACCGTATTGGTGAGTACTTGGGCCAATGGAAGAATGGTCCAAGAGCGGGCTCTTCTGGATGCCTGCCTTCCGCAAACAAGACTTGCCAGAGAATTGGCGGTAAAGTGGAGACTTCCAACTTCTGTGGTCGATGGAAGGGAAGTCTGCACGCTATCACTTCGCGGCAGGTACGGCTCGTCCGTTACCATCGAGACGACAGCGCTCATCGAACGGCAGTTGGACATCATCACGCCGTCTAAGGACATCGACGAGAGGATCAGTCAGAGCTATCCTAACATAAATCTGGCTGATCCTCATTTTTACAAGAAGTCGCCGGTCCGGATCCTGTTGGGTATCGACGTATACTTCCGTGTTATACAGCCTGGCATTCTGCCAGCTGGTTTTAGCATGCCGTTGGCCCAAAACTCAATATTCGGTTGGGTCTTATCAGGACAGGGTGCCTGGTAACGTCTTGCATTCTTGCAAGGCGGGCGGCATGTTAACGCCACTGGTGTCTGCCCGGTGCTGGCACGGGAGTGTACGATAAGATGCTCTTGAGCCTGTTTGCTCTCTTAACTTTCTTTTGGGCAGCGCTTCTCGCTGCCCTTACTTAAACTTTGTTAATTTTAAGTTTTTCACTAATAAAACTGACCTCGGTCATTTAAGTTGAAACGCCGCGTTTTTATTCGTCTTTATTTAGAAGTCTTTATTTGAAGTTTCCTTAAAAAAGTTCATAAGTGTTTTCTCCCCCTCGTTTCGAAGAGTTACAGTATTATTTGTGGTATTAATGACGCCTACTAAGGGCCTTTTATTGCCTGTGGGTAATATACAATTTGATAAAAAGACCCCTTCTAAAAGTTCCTGTGATAGACAGATCTTTCTTCTTTTAACTTTATTGGTAGCTCAATAATCTTATGACACCGCTCCGGTATGACAGCGGGTGAATTAAAAACAATTGTTTGTTCCCTGACTTCAGATATTTTGCTTTTGTTATCTGTTTTATTTTGATTGTTGTCTTCGGTTAAGCAGCCAGCTTCCCTTATTGAAGAAGCCTTAAAGACATTACAGGTGGTTTGTATTACCTCCTTGGGCTCCACCTTGTCATTGTTATGCCCTATTTCGACTGCCCTCTGACAGAGTATTTGATTGTTACTCTCAATCATGGATAAACAAAACTCATCTGCATTTGACTCTGTACGAGTGAACTTGAATTGTTTTGGAGTGATTTTTGGGGGATTTTGTCCCTCGTGAATTTTAGATTTTTCACTTATGTTATTTTGTCTATTTTTCATGGTTATCTGCAGTTCTTCACTGTTGAACTTTGTACGTGGAAATATCAGACGATCATTCGGTCCATCAGCATTACAGTGTTTGGAAAGGAAATCATTTCCTAATAGCCCATCGTCCGTCATACCACTTATACCATTTATCACTTGAAAAGTGCAAGGGTACATTTTTTTTGAGTTTATATTGATATTTCCCTGGCAGTTCCCTAGGGTCGTGCCCTTACCAAAAGCTGTTTGTAGGGTGCATTTATTATTTTTTTGTGTTTGCTTTTATACTAATTTTCTTAATTAAGCTAACCTCCGCACCCGTGTCCACTATTAGACTTAATGTGTCTGGATTTGCGATATCCATAGGCACTCTAATAAGACGGATGTAGGTGGTTGCAGTTCCCCCTTTTTACAAATGTTATTTTTTATTGTCGAGTCGGGGAGTTGTGACTCGACCGCGACTCGTTTCCCTGATTCGTGGCTTCCCAACGTTGTTTTTGTTGACATTCAGCTACTAAATGTCCATTTCTTCCACAAAAATCGCATCTGATACGAACATTGTACATTCGTGGAATATTTGGAGTTCTCGTGTCCCTATTATTACCGCTATTCCCTCTGTGTATTTTTTGTGTATTTTCAGTGTTATATCGATTATTATTCCCTGTCGAATTTCTATTGAACTGTTCACCCGATCTGTATTGTTCGTTGCTCATGTGCCTGTGAAGAATTGCAAAATTCGCTCTCGTCAAGCCTTCATTAACATAAATGGGTTTATTAGATTGGAAACCCGCATGTTGCAAACGTAGTAAATCAATGCTTTCACGACGGAATTTTGTAACAGAGCTTAAGACAAAGTTTCTGTCAAAAAGCGTTTGAAATTTGGCAATTATTGTTGGGTCTTTGTTGTTATTTTTATTACAAGCAGCAGCACAGCATTTAGAAATATATGACTGCTGCTTGAAAAATGTTGGAAGCACACAGTAGCAGAAAGAAGGCGACTTCAAAATTCGATTGCTTGCTGTTGCTGCCGCTTTGTAAATGTTTACAAATTAAAGCAGCAAAGGCGACACGACTGCCAAATTTGACCGCTAGCTGTTGCTGTGGCTTCGTTAATGTTATAAAATTAAAGCAGCAAAGCAGACACGACTTCAAAAAACGATCGCTTGCTGCTGCTGTGACTATTCGTTTTTTTCATAGTTTGAAGCAGAGCAACCTATATTTATGGAGAATTGCAAATGCGACAGCACAGCAAAAGTGAAATTTTTGATGCTTTTGCTAATTTGACTGCAGCAATTTAAACCCTGTTGCAATCATTCGAGCTGCCATACCCATGTTTCACCTTATTTACAATTAACCCTAATTTATTTTATAACTTTTGAATTTTGAACCTTTTTTATTCCATTCCATGACCGATTTTTCCTTGGGACTGTAAACTCGCCATCGACATATCTGAATTCTGTAGACAATATGGATGAAAAATTCAAAACATTTAAGGGGGGAAATATACCCAGAGGCCAAAGAACAAGGTTATGTTTGATTTTTTTTAATGAAACCTAAGGGATATTTTTAAATGAGGGTTTTATACCTTAAAATATACACATTCAAGAGTATGTTTAGTTTTTTTTTATTAAAAGAAAATTAATATTAAGGTATATACAGCATTTTTTGTACAGCACTCCGAAAAAAAAGTGAACTGCGGGGACCAAGATTGCTCCTCCTAAATTCATCTGAAACAAAAATATTAATATTATTAAAATAAAAAAATAAAAAATAAAAAATAACTGGCCATTTCAGGCCTTGAAAGCACTTTGACCTAGCTTCTTATGATCAATTGTGTTGTGCGTGTTATTAAGTTTTTACACAATTGACCGAGAAATGGACCTACAGGCTTAACGCCGACTCCGAACGGCGATGAACGGAATTGTCATATTCTCAAGAAGCTTTACATGGCATTTTAATTACTCTCTGAGGTTTGCCATTGTCTGCAGAGAGGTGGCGGCCGTACAGAAAAATTATTTTAATTCAAATAATTTTCTGTCGCTGCTGGGGTTCGAACCTGGTCTCCAGGTTTGTTGACATAGCGGCCACGCACTTTAACCAACTACGCCACGGACGCCACAATATTATTAAAATAGGCATTTAAAACTCGTACTTGTCATAGCCGATTTTGAAAATATTGATTTTTCAGAAGATGGCGGACTTCCAATTAACGATTTTTGACCAAAAACTCGTCATTATTTTGCCTATAAAAAATGAACGAAGCTACGAAAAAAAATCCTATGACAAGTCCGAGACTATTATAAATAAAATAAGCCTGCGAGAAAATCAAAACGATCGGTTCACTGAGTTTCGAGAAATCTTGGTCACCGACTTTGAAAACATGGTTTCGAGAAAAACGCGTTTGAAATTAAGGGCCAGCACTGCGCGCTCTAGAAGGCGATTCAGTCACTAGGCTACAACTTTGTTATTTTTTGAGATATCGCCTTGAAATTTTCACCACATATTTTTGAGACTTAAAGCTTTAAGAAACTGCAAAATTTTTTGAAAAAAAAAAGTTCTGGGTATATAACTACCCTTAATCCAAGCATGGAGCGAAAATATTCCATACTTCAGAACTGCTTCTTTTACAGACTTCTCAAAAACAGCAGGTGAACTCATTTCTGTAGCGTTTGCACCACAATTATAACAATTCGAAGAGCTTGTTCTTTCTAATATATTATGGATTGCGTGATTCTCCATTGTTAAATATATTTGGAATTTAGCTATTATGGTTTTTTCTTTAAAAACAGCTGTACATGTTAAATTTTTAATTTGATTATTCATCTCTAACTCTTCAACTTCAACTAATTCACTGTTTTCATGTATGAACGAAAATTTAATTGGTCTTCAGAATGACATGGATGAAGGGACTGCATTAACCCACCCGTCATTATTATTTTTTAAATTAATTAATAATTCGAAACTGATTTAATTAAAATTGATTAAGAGAGAATGAGTTCTGTCAAAACTGCAAAACTGGCTTAGTAGAGTAATCCATTTTCAGGGCTGGCTAAAAATTAGTCGGGGTAGATATTTTAATAAATAAAAATGAAAATTTTTCTATAAATAATATTTTCTATAAATAATATGAATAACACATGCAACACTATGATTATAATATAACTTTTATGCAACATAAATAAAAGTGGTTGATCAACATAAACAAAAGTTGTAACAAGGATGTATTCTAATTGTAGCGTGAAGACATATATAAACAATATTTACAATATATATTTTTTATTATTCCATTGAGTATTTTATTTTTAAATACGAACGAACTATGTTTTCTTTTTTTATAATTATATTATTGAATTTGAATTATGAATTATTATTATATAATTGAAAATATTATGAAGTATTTTCCAATGCATTGTTAAAATTACCTTTCCCTATATCATTGGCCACGACTGTATTTACAAAAGCTTTTCTAGTTTCACTTATTTTACATTTGAATTCATAACGGATATTAAGTATATGTTATTATTGAGTAATCGTTGCTAAAACCTGACATTAAAATTGTTAATGAATTATATTATCATTTCTGGAGCTGAAGATTAAAGTCATATTTTAAAGCACTCCCAGCGTTCGCTTTATTTGCAAGGTGAATAAAGTCACATGGACTCCAGTGACTTGTGAAAATTCTTCTTGAAAAGTAAATCTTGGTACGAGGACAGGTATAGTCGCCTGAGCTGACTTACCCGGCCCGCACCTAGTATTACAATTGGCGCCCAACGAAAAGTTTATTGAAGTTACAGCATACTGTAGCAGAGCTGTTGTTGCCAAGCGAAACCTGTTGTTGTTGTTGTGTTTCAAAGCACCGTTTTTGGTGCCATTAAAAAAGTTGTTGCATTGGTTTGGTGGAGCGTACATAACGTTGTTTCCTAAAATTCCTTTTTTCTTTAACATAATCGGACTAGCTACGAAGAGCTAAAGTTTTTAAAATATTTTGTTGACAGAGTTTGAAAGAAGCTAATTTTAAAGTTTTTAGAAATGCGTCTAAGTCCTCGTAACACGCCTACAGGCAGTCAAGCCGAATCTGATTTAAATGCTAGACAAGTCAAAAACGCTGAGGATCGTAATGGAGCGATTAACCTTAGCCTTCCAGAAGGTCTATTTAGAGAACTGCTAGGTGGCTTACAGTTAAATCAGGTTAGAGTTTCGACCTTCAGTACGTGTAGTGCACGATTTAATGGAGGTCGTAATACTGCAAAAGTCGAAGATTTTATAGCTACAATAAGAGTTTATAAAGAGGCCAAGAATATGGCAGATAGACATACGTTAACTAGTCTACCTCCTCTGCTCGAGGGGTACGCTTCAAGCTGGTGGCAAGGTGTTAAAAGTGAGGTACAAACATTTGATGAAGCAGTTCAGTTACTCAAAAAAGCATTTGCACCCGCTAAACCAGATTGGCGCATATTCGCTGAAATAATGCAAGTAAAGCAAAAATTTATGGAACCAACCGACGTTTTTATCTGCAGAAAGAGGCAATTATTTTCGCAGCTTTCAGAAAAATTGTCAGAAAAATCAATGATTAACATTATTATATTTTCACAATTATTGTTGCAAATTCGTGAAAAGATTTCTCGAGATGGAATATCTACATTTCAGGAATTATTGCAAAAGGCAAGGGAAGTTGAAATAATAGTACAGGAAAATAAAATATCGTTGTCAAAATGTAACGATTCCCAGGTAAAATCCACTGTTCGCTGCACGTATTGCAGGAAGAAGAACCATACATCCGAGATTTTCTATAAAAAGATTGAATCTGAAAAGAACAACAAACAAAAAGTATCAGAGACTATTCTCAATTGTTATAACTGTGGTATGGCAGGGTTTTATAGGTCGAATTGTCCGAATTGCAATAGCACAAATTCCCCAAATTGCCCGGAGCAATTGGATTTTAATTCCATTCAAACCACTTTTGATGGTAGAAACGTTCCTACAGTAAATATAAAAATTCATGGTATGAATGGAGAAGCGTATTTCGACACTGCTGCTCGAACCAGTGTATCAGGTTATCGACTGTTTCAAATATTGAAAGAAAAAGGAATATAATTCCAAAAAGTCGCAGCGGAAGTTATTTTGGCTGATGGTATATAACGAAAAGAAGTAGTCTATTCGGCCATACTTGACACCATCATTGGTAACCGATTTAAACGTGTTCGTTTTATATGTTTATTAAATGCAAAAAATAACCGCACATTGTTAGGAATAGATTTCTTAGCGCAAGCAGGTATTGTTATGGATCTAGCTCAGCGGACATGGCACTTCAAAGATGACCAGAGTAAGGTTTTCGATTTTAAAATGCAACAGACCCATATAGTTAGTGCTATTGACGTTTTGCCAACAAATATTCAGGAGCACAAAAAGATAACTCCAATCATTGACTTCTTGTCCTGGTTTGAATATTCAAATGATAAAGGATTTGAACAAACCAACACATCGCTACTTAACGACCTCATAAGGGAGAGTTATTCGCCTAATAAAATAATTGAAATTGTTGAAGATTGTCTTCCAATAAATTTTAAAACTCCAAAACAGAAAAACTTATTTCCACGAATGAAAAAGATGAAGAAATGTAGCAACGTTGAAGAAACAAGCAGCGTTATTCTTGATATCAATTCGATCGATATACACTTAAGGCCAGATGAGGGAATTCATCTTAATCCAAGCCAAAAGAGATCTAGAATGGCTTCTGTTTGTAGAGAAAAAAATCTTCAATGACATCACACAACCTATACCACATATTGAGCATACTATTAACACTGGCAATCACGATCCAATATCCACGCAACCATACCGAATTTCACCGGTAATGAAGAAGAAACTTAAAAAGAAATTAGACGATATGTTAGAAAAAGGAATCATAGAAGAAACTGAATCGCCATGGTCATTTCCAGTCGTCCTGATACCTAAAAAAGATGGAAGCATAAGGTTTTGTGTAGACTTTCGTCGCTTGAATGCAATAACAACAACAGATACATATCCACTCCCTCGAATGGATGACTTATTGCATGCAGCAAAAGCTACACCATACATGACGAGAATTGACTTGAAAGCCGGAAATTGGCAAATAAAAATGGCAGAGAAAGACAAACTCAAAACATCTTTTACAACTTGTTTTGGAATTTATTGTTTTAAAAGAATGCCTTTAGGGTTAAAAAACGGTCCCGCTACTTTTCAACGACTGATCGATAAATTTCGATCTGGATTACCTCAAATACTAATACTCACGTACCTAGATGATATAATGATCTGCTCAGAAGACTTTAAGAAAAATTGGATCTAATATTAAAGAGGCTAAACAACTTTGGATTTCACTTGAATAGAGAAAAATGCCACTTTTGTCGTTCTGAAGTCAGGTACTTAGGGCACATTTTAACAATAAATGGTTTAAAGCTTGATGCTGGTAAAACTGAAGCTATATTAAACCGAGCAATCCCGAAAAATTTAAAGCAACTAATATCATTTCTTCAAACATGTTCATGGTATAGGCGTTTTATACCCAATTTTGCAGAAATTGCAAAGCCTTTGTCTATTTTAACGAAAAAGAACACTACTTGGAAGTGGTCAGAAGAACAACAAAATTAATTTAATCGATTAAAAATGTTACTGTCGTCTCCACCAATATTAAAGCAAGTTGCAGAAAATGAACCATTTTTTCTAAAAACAGATGCCAGCAATTATGCGCTAGGAGCTGTGCTCTTACAGGGGGAGAAGGACAACGAACATCCAATTGAGTACGCTAGCCGACTGCTTTTGAATGCAGAGATGAATTATTCTACAACCGTGCGAGAAACTCTTGCGGTTGTCTGGGCAGTCAGAAAATTTCGCGGCTATATCGAAGGGTCTCAAGTAATAGTAGGAGAGCTGGTAGACATTTTAGGGTACGTGTTTGAGGCACTCTGAAAACTTGTATAATACTTCCTTTGTGATGTCTAAATATAAAAACCGAGACCTGGCTGAGGGGTAGTGGGTCTCAACCATACAATTTTTTTTTTTTTAATAAAAAAAAAATGTCACGCAAAAAATATTTTTGAGGCATTTTAAAACTTTTATACTTTAAAAATTTAGTATTTGAAGAATGCAAAAATAAACAAGCCAGATTATTTACTCGGGTATAAAACTTTGCCAGGTGTTGGTAAAGTTGTATTAAAAAGAAATCGAAAAAATATATTTGAGGCACGTTGAAATTTTAACTGCATATTATATTTAACTAAAAATAAATATTTTCAAAAAGACAGGTCATTTCGGTGGGAAATTCTATCTGCCAGGTGATCGAGAATGTTAGAAATCGTCGAGCTTGCTTACTTACTTAAATTTCATTTTGTTTAAATTCTCAATTAACATAACTAAAATTTCATTAATTTTCACAAAATTTATCAAATGAAAAAGTAAATGAACGTAAATAAAAAATTAAAAATAAAATTAAATTCGATTAACTAATAATATACTTAAAAAGAAACGATTTTTTTCACTCAGCGTAAGAATTTCTTGGTTCTTCATCTTCAGCGAAGTCTTCATCAGAGCTTGAGTAATCAATTTCTTCATCGGATTCTTCTGAATTATATGTGAATAGTAACACAAATTTATTAAATAAATAATAAAATAAAAAATGCGATTATAAAAAAAAAAAAAATACAAGCTCACCTGATATATCATTTTCGTCGGTATTATTGAGTTTTGCATTTATAATAGCATCGAATACTAAATTCGGGATGCAATCTACACCAAACCAGTGAAATCGAAGAGTATCAGCAGTTCGTTTCCATCCATTTCGTTCAGGTGTTAACGAAGTGGGGAAACGCAAATATGCATTACGCCAAATGATCGTTTTATATTGGGACCTTAAAAGGTGCTGATCTAATTCGGCTTTACACGGAGGCAAAGCAGAGGGATCACAATTTTTTAATGATTTTTTAAAAGGCTGTTCTATCTTATTAGCTTTGTCATTAAAAAAATCATTAAAAAATGGTGATCCCTCTGCTTTGCCTCAGTTTCTACTATCTCAGTTTCTACCATCAATAAAAATACCCTAATATCAAAAAATAAAGCTCTTAAAATGATCCCTCTGCTTTGCCTCAGTTTCTACTATCTCAGTTTCTACCATCAATAAAAATACCCTAATATCAAAAAATAAAGCTCTTAAAATATCATTAATCTTTTGCTCACGAAGTATATCGATACTTCCAACAGAACTATTTTTAAAAAATTTTTGAAAATATTTTGCCGAACGTAGGGCTCCCTTTTTTCATTTTCATCATATCATCGGTATTAAAAGTCTGATCATATTGAATGACATATTGATGTTTTTATCTGAAAGAGACCAATTATTTTTTTTTTTAAATAAAAAAAAATATCTGGAGGGTAAGAACTAGAATGGTGCACCTAGAGGTCATATTGGTTTCCTTGAGACGAAAACATTGATGTGCCAAACTTTAAAATCCGGCTGTAAGTACCACAGATATGAAGAAATATGTCAATGCGCGACCCCTACGTTCGGTTAAAAAAATTTTTTTTTCGTAATTGTCTTACAAAAACGCGTCATATTCGCTGGTATACGGCGCACTTTTTTTTTGAGGTACAGTCAAATGTACATAGTATGGTTGTATGGAAGTAGTATGGTAGGTGGTCGTTTAAAAAATATTAAAAAAATTATTAAAATAGAAAGAAAAATAACACCCTCATGATTTTTGGCAGATGGAAAGGTAATAAAATAAACTTTCTGAAAATATTTTTTTTCAATTTTTAAAGTGGGGAAAAATCCTATTTTTATAACTTCCAAAATTTAACCTTCAAGTTAAGAAACTTAAAAAAAATTATTTTGTTTTTTTTTATATTTTTATAAAAAACAACTGTTTATTGTCTGTTTATTTTCGAAAATACCTCAAACGTAAAAATCGAGTTAGTTTTGTTGAATATATGATTTTTCAAGAGTAAGGCAATTTCACTTTTTCTCCCATTTTGACGAAATTTTAATGTTACGTAAAAACTTGAAAAAAAATGTAAAAGTTTTTTTACTCAAATTAGTGTTTTTACTTCATGAGAAGATTCAATTCTGAAAGTTTGAGCAACATCGGAGGAGGTCAACCCGTATGAGTGATACGTTCAAAATGGAATGGCTGTTATGTTAATTAAGAATTTAAATCAAATTAAATTTAAGCAAGTAAGCAAGGTCGACGATTTCTAACATTCTCGATCACCTGGCAGATAGAATTTCCCACCGAAATGACCTGTCTTTTTGAAAATATTTATTTTTAGTTAAAAATAATATGCAGTTAAAATTTCAACGTGCCTCAAATATATTTTTTCGATTTCTTTTTAATACAACTTTACCAACACCTGGCAAAGTTTTATACCCGAGTAAATAATCTGGCTTGTTTATTTTTGCATTCTTCAAATACTAAATTTTTAAAGTATAAAAGTTTTAAAATGCCTCAAAAATATTTTTTGCGTGACATTTTTTTCTTATTAAAAAAAAAAATTGTATGGTTGAGACCCACTACCCCTCAGCCAGGTCTCGGTTTTTATATTTAGACATCACAAAGGAAGTATTATACAAGTTTTCAGAGTGCCTCAAACACGTACCCTAAAATGTCTGCCAGCTCTCGGACTATAACGATCCTTACGGACCATCAGCCATTAAGATGGTTATTCAGTTTAAAATCACCAACAGGTAGATTAGCCAGATGGTCATTAGAACTACAGACATATAATTTAAAGTTTGGGTATATCCCATGCAAACAGAATGTAGTAGCAGATACCTTACGCTATATGCGAATGACTATATATCGAAATAGACTTTCCACGAAAAGGTGCAAATGAATTTAAAAACTAGCAGTTGGAAGTGGCGTCCGTGGCGTAGTTGGTTAACGTGCGTGGCCGCTATGTCAACGAACCTGGAGACCCAGGTTCGAACCCCAGCAGCGACAGAAAATTATTTGAATTAAAATAATTTTTCTGTACGGCCGCCACCTCTCTGCAGACAATGGCAAACCTCAGAGAGTAATCAAAATGCCATGTAAAGCTTCTTGAGAATAAGAACATTTCGTTCATCGCCGTTCGGAGTCGGCGTTAAGCCTGTAGGTCCATTTCTCGGTTAATTGTGTACAAACTTAAGAACACGCACAACAAAATTGATCATAAGAAGCTAGGTCAAAGTCCTTTCAAGGGCTGAAATGGCCAGTTATTTATTTTATTTTATTTAGTTGGAAGATGATGATATAAAAGAGGATATATGCAGCCGATGGGTGGAGTTGTTTGCAATGAAAGATGGAACAGCTGAAAATTGCGCTTCTGTAATTCTTAACGAAGTGTTATTAAGATATGGTGTTCCAAGGCGTAACCATACAGATAACGGATGTCAATTTATATCGGCCATTATGCAAAAGCTCACTTTTTGCCTAGGCATACAACACACATTTACCCCAGTTTTCCATCCTGAAGCAAATCCAGTAGAACGAAAAAATAGAGACTTAAAAACTCAATTGGCTATTTGTGTTGGTAAAATGCACATTGAATGGGATACTAAGCTTTCAGCAATAAGATTTTCAATGAATACGGCCAAATGTGAGAGTACAGGTTTTACGGCAGCATACCTGACTTTTGGGCGGGAGCTACGGACTCCACTAGAGGTTCATCATGACTTTAAAGCAATTTTCAATGCTGAAAACTTCTTCCCACAAATAACTCCACATTTACTTCGACTCGCTGAAACTCTAAAATTGGCAAAAGAAATAGAAGAGAAAATGCCAGACAGAAACAAAAACTATGTCGACAAAAAAAGAAGGGAACTAATTTCATTCAACATAGGGAATAGAGTTTTGGTAGATACGCACGTTTTAAGTAAAGCAAAGCAAGGTCTGACATCTAAGTTTGTCCCTCAGCGAGATGGTATATATCGCATAATAGAAAAGAAAGGCGCTACCTGCTACGTCATTGCTTCAGAAAATAGACCTGAGACTCCAATAGCAGGACAACACTCATCAGCAACAAAAACAACAACAAAAACAAAAACAAAACAAAAACAACAACAACAACAGCAACAACAACATCAGCAATGTAACGATCAAACCCCGAATATCCCAAAAGACAGATTAAAAGAGATAATTGCAACTACTAAGAGGGTGCTAAGACCAAGGAAATGCACTTGATTTTCTGCCGCAACGAATCGTCGCGAAAATTATACTGTACTTGAATTTCAATAAACTTAATTTTACAAAATTTTTCTTTTTTTAAATTTTTTTGAAAAAATGTCAGATAATAAAAAAAAAAACTAAAATGTTTATTGAAATTCGAGAGATTTTCTATCAAGTAAAAAAAGTTTTTGCAAATCCGTTGAACAATATTAAAGATACAGGGTTTCAAAAGCGCAGCCTACTTAAAATTGTGACATTTTTTTCACTTTGAACGTCGATATCTTCAAAACTGTCAAAGATATTGTAATTTTATGTGCAAAAATTGAAAGGTCTAATATTTCTTCACTGAAATTCGTCATCGTAATACAAATCGGTAAATCAGTGTAATAGATATAGCAAAATTATCAGGAAAAGAACTGATTTTCATGTTTTTGCCTATAACTCAAAAACTCGAGCTGATGGAGAAAAACAGAGTCCATATTTGAAATCAGCAGCCAAAATACATTCGGGATTGACTATCGAGAAGTCTGCACCTTTCATAAAGTGTCATTTTGTAACTCAGTATTATTATTATATAATTGAAAATATTATGAAGTATTTTCCAATGCATTTTTAAAATGACCTTTCCCTATATCATTGGCCACGACTGTATTTACAAAAGCTTTTCTAGTTTCACTTATTTTACATTTGTACTCATAACGGATATCAAGTATATGTTATTATTGAGTAATCGTTGCTAAAACCTGACATTAAAATTGTTAATGAATTATTATCATTTCTGGATCTGAAGATTAATGTCATATTTCAAAGCACTCCCAGCGTTCGTTTTATTTGCAAGGTGAATAAAGTCACATGGATTCCAGTGACTTGTGAAAATTCTTCTTGAAAAGTAAATCTTGGTACGAGGACAGGTATAGTCGCCTGAGCTGACTTACCCGGCCCGCACCTAGTATTACAAAGTAAATTTCTTTGGATTGCAGTTTTAAGGTGTTCGAAGGAAAAAGTTTTTTATGTAAAAAGGGCACTTTTAAGACAGCTGCATTTGTATTTCTTCTAGAGTTTATACTTCTGGTTATTAAATGTAAAAAAATTAAATTGCTAAAATTTGCTGTTTTGGATCCAATTTCTATTCCAATTTTTATATCCAATTTTATGCTACTGCAATTATTAAAAAAAATACTTGCTTCAGGTGCCACAGTTAAAGCTCAAATACTCAAAAAAGGCACCTCAAAATAGCTAATTTTTTATTTTGTTTACAATTTTATAGTGTTCACTAAAAACACAATAAATTTTCGGAGGTATTTTTTTCTCTTTTTCTTATTTTTAATTTTTTTAATTTGGAAAATGTTCCCATTTTTACAAGATTTTCAATCGCAAATTGTTCAAAGAATTATAAATTTAATTACTATTTTGTAATGAAGCTTTAAGGAAAAAATATGTATAACTTATCTTAAAAACCGTGAAAAATTGACAGTGCTGCAGTATTTTTAAAATAATATTTCTAAAAAAGTCAACATATTATAGATAAAAAACCTCAATGTTCACATCACACAGTGTGACGAGCCCATATAGCGAGTGGACAAAAATAGAAGGAGTTATCCTAGAATCACGAAATTTTGTGAAAATAAGTTTTACGAGTAAAGTTTAAAAAATTTCGTTCAAATTGAATGAATGGCACGCCTACCTCCCATATAACCGAAATCGGTAATAAATAATATTTCCCCAAACTATTATCCTAGATCAACAAAATTTAGTACACAAACTTAATTTGGAGTACTAAACAGCTGGTGTAAAAATGAACTACATCGGCGGACTAATATGACCTACACAAAAAATATGATTTGCACAAAAAATTATCCCAGATCATTAAAATTTACTACACATAGGTTTTTTGTAGCTATAAAAGCTGGTGTGAAAATGAATCAAATCGGCCGACTAGCACGCCCATCTCCCATATAACCGAAATCTGCAAAATAAATGTTGTGCTGTTTTACGCACTAACAAAATAATAATTAATATCATGTTTTTTTTTGCTTTCAGCGAACCAAAACTAGGATTATGTTGATAAAGCGTTTTATTTGTAAGTGTTTTTAAACAAATTAAATTTTTTTTTAAAGTTGAGAAATTTTTTTTTTTATTTTTCCATATAAAATTGCTTATTTTTCCCAAAACATGCTTCAGAAAAGTGCCCATAAAATCGTTATTATTGAGTTTCGGCAAAACCAAATTTTGGAAACATGTTGAAATAAGACATGTTAAAATTAAAAAAAAAAAAACAAAAATGCTTTTTTTATTGCGTTTTGAACTTTGCGAAATATTTGTTATTTTTTCATATAAAATTGATCATTTTCGCAAAAACATGCTCCAGAATAGTAGGCGTATTTTTTTTTTAATAAAAAAATAAAAAAAAATAACAAAAAAAAATAAAAAAAGTCGTTATTATTGAATTTCGGCAAACCAAATGTTGGATACATATTGAGAAAAGGTTGATATTATACATATTCAAATTAAAAAAAAAAAAAAAACAAAAATTAACTTTACGCCACGTTACGTTGCGTTGCTTTACGATTGCATAATCGAACCTTAAGGGCAAATAGAGTTTATGCCCTTACCTTTTTTTACCTTGCTTAAAAAGCTAAGCAAAAGATATACCATAAAAAGTTTTTAAAAAAAATATTCTGTTTATTTAATATTCATTGGTATGGACCTATGGCCGAAAATCAATTATTTCAATAACCAAATTGCGTCATATTTAAATATAGATTTGAACAAATCAGTTGAGAAATATACGTGTTTAAGAAGCAGTCAATGCAAATGTGCTTATTGGAAAGCAGTAGGCAGGCTGGTCGCAGCAAAATACGTTGCAAGCGAAACAATTGTATGCTTTTGTGTGTAATTTTCTTGTCGTTTAATTTATTTCGTTTGCAACATTCTGTGGCAGTTTACGCTGCTTCTGCTTGATGAATTCTGGTGTGAATCCGAAAGGAGAACGGAAAAATGTGAGAAAACTCAGAGCGTAGCTTTATAATAGAAAGTTTGAGAGCGAGAGTATGATGGTGAGAAAATCAAGTGTTGCATATTCTGAATATTAAGAGAATAATTTCTTAAAAAGAGATTTTTTTATTTTACATAACTACAATGAGCGTTTTTTTTTTTGCCAATGGAGCTTCGGGTGCATTTATAAAATTGTTTTTCAAAAAATTTATTTGGCATATTAATAAGGAGTTTCACAGAACAATGTCCCAACGATAAATCTACCTCAGCGGTACACTTGATCTTAACTTTAATTTTTATTTCTGCCTTAAGAACTAAAAATAAAAAATTACCCGTTATTTTGTACTCAACAACTATGGGACAAATTTTAGTTTTTATTTTTGCTTTCAAAAAATTAAGCCTTATAAATACTGTTTTGTTCAAAGCTTTAAATGTGAAAAAATAACTAAAACTTTTTGCACACTCAAACCGGTCTCTGCGTTAAATGCAAAGCATTGAAGATTAGTTATAAAATGCCCTTATATGAAATCACTGAGCAGTCAACATTAACTTGAGCGCAATGAAGATTTCGCAATGATGCAGGCTCTCACTAGGGTTGCCATGTAACAATATTTTTCAGAATACAACTTGATATATTTTTAATTCAACATCTGTACGTATTAATATTACTTATATCAAACATATTATACTAACTATTATTAATAATATTTCTATATAAAATTATATAACTACAATATGTATAAAATAGTTATCTATTGAAAGAACTTATTCCCACATTTCTTGCGTACAGTGTCAAGTTGGCGTCATGGGCGACAGCATATGCTTCATGAATTTGGGTTTCTATATGATTTTATATCGCAATATTATGAATAATAATATAATATGACCAAAATTCATAGAAGTTATATTAATATATTGAATTAAACATATACCAACGTTAGTATTCTAAAAAAATATTGGCATGGCAGCCCTAGTATGAGAGTCTACTTTGCGAAAATCATAATGCGCTCAGGGCAACTCTCTTATTCACTTCTACTTCTACTTCGCTCAATCTTTCTTTCTTCTACCCGAGTCATGGCAACCCCCCCTATCTACCACACATAGAATGCAGCACACAATCTGCGGCTTTTGCCACCCAGCGGTAATCGAAGCCACCCGCTTTTGCCATAGTGTTTCACACATCTGGAGCGCTTTTAAAGTAAACCAAATTCATATTAAAATTTACATTGGATGTCCTAGGATGCAAGCGCTTCTTAAGTGCAGCTAAAAATCGTTTAAAAAGCGCTTCAACAAATAGTTAAAAAAGCTCGTTAAAAAACAAAGCGAAAAAATTTTATTCTTTGTCACATACAAGGATTGAACTCAGACTGCTGGCATAAAAGCCAAATGTCTTACCGCTCTGCTATTTCCCTGGTTGATAACTTGTGAACAAAATGTGTATAAAAATATGAGCTCCACAACTATTAAACGCTATTTCAAGCAGCGCTTTTTATTTTCCTGCTGGGCATCTACAGCAAAAGTAGTTTGAGTAATTGGTATGTAGAGTATATTACTATGTGAAGAGTTTAGCTCGATAGATATGGCGTTGTGTTTGTTTTTGAATTCGCAGGTTCGGTCCTCAGCGGTGACGGGGAAATTTTTTCAGGCTTTTATACAATACTCTCTCTACTATAAAACATATCTTTCATATCGTGTAACGAAATGAAGTAAAGTGACCTTGAAATTTCACTCCTCAATATTCTCGTTCAAATTTCGAAGTGCCGCCTAAAAGTTTCACTTCAAAAATGCAATTATAAAAGTATTTACCAATGCAAGCTATTGCAAGATACATGCGAAAATTATTATTTAGTTCTTAGTTATTATTTTTAGCCCGTTGTGATATTTAAGAAACTATTCCACTGTGATCAGCTATGAGTTGTTAGTGCACAAAGTTGTAATAAGTGTTCTCATAACTTTTACCGTTATGACCCAATGGGAAATCGAAACATATTTCTGAAGCATGCAGCATTGAAATTCAAGCAAAGGAAATTGGTTCAAGATCGAAATAAAATCAATAAAAAAAAATAGCTACAATGACGTAGGATTTTTTTCATACATTATCCACCTCATTCTCTATATTTGGATAAATCAGGGCTTATTATATAAATATTGCATACGTAACATAACATAACAGCATATTGTTTGTCCAGATATGCGCTGAAAAACGACTATGTTTTTTTATATATTGTATACTATAAGAAAGATTTTCTACTGGCTATTTCTAATGAGTGAAACACTCAGGGTCGGTTTCTTCACTGAATGCTAAGTCGAAAATGTATTCTCGCCGCTATTTAGAATAGATGCTCGCAATATTTCGTTTTCTTCAATCCATGCTAACGGCGAGAATGTCAAACTTTAAATTCTCGCGGGATACATTCTCGGTGAGAATGCAATCTTAGCGAGCAAGTCAAAGTTGGGTTCTAGCGGCCTAAGCATGCAGATTTCCGTAATTTTTTGTGAATTTTGTGAAAATCGTTTCAATCACTTTGAAGACATAGAAGATTAGTATTTGGGACGTGAACGACGCCAATATAAAATGCTGCCCGGAATAAATATGGATAAATGGTATGACGACAACTTCGTATATCGCTTTAGCTTGAAGACAAGAACAGTCGCTACCGTATTAATTATGATTTAAGATTCTTTGAAATTTCCTGGTAAACAACGGTCAGTATAGATTGCACCTGCTCCATTGCCAATTTATGAATTAGTTTTGTTTGTTTTAGCAGCTCAGCAGTTTCAGCTTTGATATTGCAAAATTTCCCCGGACCATCGGCTCTATTGATTGCAAGCACGTACGTATTCAATCGCCAGGCGATCATGAGCCTGAAGTGTTTCGCAATTGAAAAGGGTGGTTTTCTATCTATGTGCAGACGTTAAATCGGCAAATTTAAAAATCATTAGCTTGGTGTGTCGTTGGACAGGATCCACTCATGAACAAACTATTTTTAATGGTTCGCAATTAAAGTATCGCTTCGAAAGTGGGGATTTTGGTAATTTTATTTTGGTAGGCGATTGTGGCTATCGAAATACGATGTATTTGGCAACTTCTTTTCTCGAAGCAAGTAGAGAAGTGAAACAGCTCTATAACGAAAGCCGAATTCGCACTCGGAATGTGGTCGAACGTTCGTATGGGGTATTAAAGCGTCGTTTCCCTGTACTGGCCTATGGCATCCGATTTAAATTGGAAACGGTAATGCACGATATGCACGTAATAGCGGCGTGTTGTGTTTTGCACAACCATAGACGAGCGGGATTTTTTACCAAGAGCGGAAATGAATGGCTTTGACGAAATGCTTCAGCGAACAGCAGAAGTGAACTTTGAAGAAGTAATCGAGCAACAAAGGAGAAATGAGAGAAATGTGCGAATTAACTTTGTAAGCCAATATTTCCAAAGATTATTAACTGAAAATCTTTACATATAAAAACAAAAATAAAATCAGTTTTCAATGTTTAAATTTAAATTTCTATTCATTAAATCTAAGTATCCCCGAGGAAGCTGAAAAATAATCAGCGAAACGTAAGAAAATATATGGAATAAATTTATATTTGCATAAAAAACACTGACCATTTAGTCTAAGCTTTATATCAAAAACGAACAAAGAGATATTTATTTTTCAAATCACATTTATTCAAATAAAATATTATTTAGATCTTGTTCCGATCCGTTCTCTTCACCTCTTGATATGCGATCTAATCGAGCTTGCAAAATTTTTTTGAGAATGCAATGTAGTTCTGCATCTTGGGCAATTTTAATGCGATGTAGTTCTTCTTCGTGTGCCATTCGAGTCAGATATATTTCTATGTCTTGACTGCACTGTTGTTTTTCGATTTAGAGTCGAACTTTCTCAACCTCGCAGATTATATCCATAGAAATTATCCGAACTAGAAACTCCTCATCCGAAATTGAAAATTAATTGCCGTGGTCCTTTCGGCTTATTGCTCGTTTTTTCCTCCAAAGTATATATCAAATTTTTGAAATAAACAAATTAAATTTCAAACTATTTAAAATTGAAACGTATTTAAAATTGAGAAAACTCTTTTCAGGTGCGTGTACTGGGCATGAATTCTTTCTCGCCGAGAATACATGCTCGCCTTAAGCAAACATGCCCTGGGCTCTCATCACGTAGGATGAGAATCGTTTCACGATATCGTCTTGACGACAGTTTAACTTCACGTAACTCTAAAACTGTAGTATCGTTTTGACGATATCGTTTTGCTTGCTTCATGTACGACTAACAGCTGATCATTGCTATCGTCTGAATGATTGATTTGAAAAGATAGTAAATTTGATATCGTCTTCGCTTAGTGTTATTTAAAATCGTGAAAGAAATTAAATTTAAATGTTTCGGATATCAAATTTCATTTTTTTTTATGAGCGATGATGAGTGAGTAGAAAAAACTAAATTGCTGCGACAAAGAAGGATTCTTAGAGATAAATCAAATCCTTTATCTCTTCCAAATAAAAAAGTATGTATGGTAAAAATACTAATTTATTTATTTTTTGTAACAAATTAAGCTTTGTTCAACTCTTTCGCTTGTCGAAGGAGCCATTTTTGTCTCTATTAAAAACAATTGACCTTCAAAGTGAAAATAGTTCGAATGCGATGATTGTGAGCATATTTGTCAACTTATAACAAAACTTCAAGAAATTATAAATGTTTAAAATTGTTCAACAGATTTGTGTTCATAAAATGCGGCCAATGGCAACAAAAGGAAAATTTACCGAAAGTTCGCATCATTCCTTGGTGTAGAGGCATTTAGAGATACTTTTATAGATAGTGCTGTAGGGAATAATCACTAAATAAAAAAATATTTTAAGTAGTATTTATCAAGAAAAAATACGTCTTTTTTATTCTGAAATGATAGTACGAAAATAAAGTTGTTACAAATGTGAAGTTGCGAATCTAAAATCCTTACTGTTCAAGATATCAAAAAACACTCAATAGGAATTTGGCGTGGATATCATTATTGTTATTGATACTATATTTACGTAGTTTTATTGTTGTGAGGAGTACAAATTTGGCAATTTAGCACAGCATATAGTTCCAATACAGGGTTGCCCATATTCGACGGACCCATCTGGCAACGCCATAACTTTTGACAGAGATGTCAGATCGCTTAATGAAATACCGCGTTTGAAGCGTCAGTCCAAGCATATTTTTACCATGGAACCACGAAATTTTTACCATTATTTTTACCATTTATCGAAATGGCCGAAGATGACGAGCAATTTTGGAACAAAATTATCATGTCCGATGAAGCCCATTTCACATTGAATGGGACTGTAAATAAGCAAAATTGCCGTATTTACGCCACTGAAAATCCTCAGGAGATTCAAGAAGTGCCTCTTCATGACGAAAAAGTCACAGTTTGGTGCGGTGTTAGTGCGAAAACGGTCATTGGGCCTTTTTTCTTCCAAAATGAAAATGGCCATGCTGTTACCATCAACCAGGAGCGTTATCGCGACATGATGACCAATTTTGTGATGCCAATTATTCGTCGAAAGCGTATGAGGCAGTTCTGGTTTCAACAAGACGGCGCTCCTTTCTTTGATTTTTTTAACAAAAACATGGGTCCGTCGAATATGGGCAACCCGTATACGGGAGGACGATCCTCACAAGGCAACGCGTGAGGGTCAAGGGGGCGATCTTCACATGGCAACGTGTCTGACTGCCTCAACCTGGTGAGGCCAGCATTATCCATGTCGAACTCGTCTCAAGTCGACTCAAACCTCTGCGTGGTGTCCTCTAGAAACGGCAAACTGGCAACCGTTAGTTTGACAGCTAATCTGAGCGGCGGGCTCCCCCTGCCTTTAAAGGGTTGTGCGTTGGGTTTGAAGCCCACCACGTAAAAACAAATTTCAATGAAAACGACAAGAAAAAAGATAAAAATGATCCCCAAATCTGATGACGACTACCGCAAACGAAAAACTGACAATGATTTACGGATATGCACCTGGAACCTCCGAACCCTTAATTGGGATGGTGCCTCTATCCAACTGATAGATATCTTAGAAAGATACAAAGCTGATATCACTGCAATCCAAGAAATGCGATGGAAGGGACAGGGTTGCTCACGGCAAGCATCCTGTGATATCTACTACAGCGGCCATGCGGAGAAGCACGAATTTGGATGCGGATTCGTGGTTGGCAAGCGACTACGACATCATTTTCTGCGATTCACACCTGTGAACGAACGACTTGCCATACTCCGTGTCAAGGCAAGATTTTTCAACATAAGCCTGATTTGTGCGCACGCTCCGACAGAAGATAAGGACGATGAGACCAAAGACAGCTTCTACGAGCACCTTGAAGAGGCCTATGAGCGCAGCCCCCGCCACGACATAAAAATCGTGCTTGGTGACTTCAACGCCAAGGTGGGAAAAGAAAATATCTTTGGTCCAACAGTGGGAAAGTTCAGCCTCCACGACAATACCTCCGATAACGGAATGGGGCTGATTGACTTTGCCGCAGAGCGAAACATGGTCGTTATTAGCACTAGATTCAAGCATCTCAATATTCATAAAGCAACTTGGCTGTCTCCTGATCAAAAGACGCGCAACCAAATTGATCATGTTTTGATTGACGGAAGGCACTCTTCCAGTGTTTTAGATGTACGCACGATCCGTGGTGCCAATATAGACTCGGATCGTTATCTTGTCGCAGCCAAGATCCGTACACGCCTGTGCGCAACCAAGAATGCACGCAATCCAGCACAGAGAAAGCTAGACGTCGAAAAGCTGCAATCAAAGCAAACAGCCGAAGACTTCGCTACTCGACTCTCACTCCTGCTTCAAGAAAGCAATCCTCCGATCGACGATATATGCGCGCAGTGGAATCATATTTTCCACTCTATGCGTACGGCTGCCGAAGAGGTGATTGGCTATCACCGCCCTCGCCGAAACCAGTGGCACGACCAAGAGTGTCGCGACGCCACTGCAGAAAAAGATGCCGCCTACAAAGCCACCCTGCAGTCAGTTGTAACGCGTGCTGCTAAGGAGCGATACAAAGAGAAGAGGAGGGAAGAGAGACGCATTTTCAGGCGAAAGAAAAGAGAAGCGGAAATGCGTGAGTGCGAGAAAATTGAGATGCATGGTGACAGGAATGAGGTCCGAAAATTTTTCGAAAAAATAAGACGCCTGGCCGATGGTTTCAAGACCGGGGCCTCTTCCTGCAAGGATGAAAATGGAAATCTAGTGACAGATATCCAGAGTACACTGATGATGTGGAGGGAACACTTCTCTAGGCTTCTGAATGGCGACGACGACAACAATCCCGCCAATAGAGATGATATCCCGGAATCCCCAGTTTTGGACGACAGCGTTGAAGTTCCGCTGCCCGACCATAGTGAAGTCTTGAAAGCTATAGCTCGGCTTAAAAACAACAAAGCCGCAGGAGCTGATGGCTTACCTGCTAAGCTCTTCAAGAATGGAGGCGAAGCTCTACTTACATGCATTCATGAGCTTCTATGCAGAATATGGTCGGAAGAATGCATTCCAAACGATTGGAACCTCAGTGTGCTCTGCCCAATCCACAAGAAAGGCGATCCCAAAATTTGCGCCAACTACCGTGGGATAAGCCTTCTGAATATCGCATATAAGGTCCTGTCGAGCGTACTATGTGAAAGACTGAAGCCCATCGTAAACCAGCTGATTGGACCTTATCAGTGTGGCTTCAGACCTGGCAAATCCACCATAGACCAGATATTTACGCTACGACAAATCTTGGAGAAGACCCTAGAAAAACAAATCGACACACACCATATTTTTTTCGATTACAAAGCCGCCTTCGACAGTCCAATAAGGAATCATCTATATTCCACCATGTCTGAATTTGGTATTCCTGCAAAGCTCATCCGCCTTTGCAGAATGACACTGAGCAACACCAGCAGCACAGTTAAAATCGGGAAGGACCTCACTCCTCCATTCGATACCAAACGAGGTTTCAGAAAAGGTGATTCCTTATCGTGCGACTTTTTCAACCTAATGATGGAGAAGATCATCCGAGCTGCTGATTTGAGACGCAGTGGCACGATATTCTACAAAAGTATTATGCTGCTGGCGTATGCTGATGATATCGATACCATTGGCCATAATACGCGCGAAGTCAGCGCAGCATTCTCCAGGTTAGCGAAAGAGTCGAGTCGAATGGGTCTTGTAGCGAACGCAGATAAGACGAAATACCTAGTGTCAACAAATAAACAGTCCCAGCGTCTTGGAAACCACGTCACTGTTGACAACATCTCCTTCAAGGTTGTTAAGGACTTCGTCTACCTGGGATCCAGCGTAAACTCTTTCAACGATGTCAGTATTGAGATAAAACGAAGGATAACTCTTGCCAACAGGTGTTACTTTGCGCTGAGTAGCCAATTGAGAAGCAGAGCCCTCTCTCGACGAACAAAACTCACGCTCTATAAGTCACTAATCATGCCCGTCCTATTATATGCAGCACAAACCTGGACGTTTTTTTTTACATGCAATAACAATAGAGTTTAGCTACTACAGATTTTTCGCACATTCTCCTCATTAACGCATTCAAAGTCACAATCCAACTATCTTTGAAATTTTCAACGATATTGATATTAGTGGCTCAAAATAAGTTAATGTGATGAAAATTTACCCACCAAAATATGGTTGGGCTCAAGGACAACACAAGACATCACGACTAACCATGCAAAAACAGAACCATTCAATTACACAATAGTTTTTAATCTACTCTTGAGTTGACCTTTAGACAAGTTAACATCAAAAAAGCTACAATTGTTAACTAATTTACTCATACGGTTTAAAGAAGCAGTTAACATATAATTTGTTCCACTAAATGGTAAGTAAATTAAATTGTTAGCATTTCTACTGCTTCTACGATTAGAGTTAAAATTTATAAGAGAAAGAAGTTCTGGAGAATCGAATACACCGGTGATGAGTTGGTGCAAATAGACGATATCTGCAGACTTCCTTTTAAAAAGCAAAAGTTTTAAGCGATCCTCATAAGGAGGAAGGTTTAAAATGTCAAATCCACTTAAGCTCCTTAGGGCAAACAGAACAAAGCATTTTTGGATTCTCTCTATTCGATCAACATGCACATTGTAACTTGGAGACCAAACTTGACTTGCGTACTCCAAGTGAGGACGCACTATTGTATAATACAACGTTGTAGTAGTAATCATGCTATTAAATTCTTTGGCCCAGCGTTTAATGGATCCAAGCATAGAAGATGCTTTTTTACAAATGTTATCAATATGAATATTAAAGGAAAGCTTAGAATCCATACATATTCTCAGATCTTTAACGACATCCACACGACATAAAGCAGTATCTTTTATTTTATAATCCAAAACTAAATTATTCCTTTTTCGCGAAAAGGTCATAGTTTGGCATTTATCTGGATTAAGAAACATATTATTTTTAGTACACCAAACTTCAAAAGATTTCAGATCGGACTGGAGTAGGGCTGAATTGTCTTGAGAATTTATTTTTCTGTATATTTTCATATCATCCGCATAAATAAGCAAATGAGAGTTTTTAATGATATGGGTCACATCATTAATGGCTAGAATAAACAGAAGTGGACCTAGGTGACTTCCTTGAGGAACACCAGATAACGCAATAAACTCAGCAGACAAAACCCCTCGGAATCGTATTTGATAAGATCGTTCTGTCAAATACGATTTAATCCAGTTTACAAAATATTGTGGAAATCCAATGGACTTAAGTTTAAATAGAATTAAATTGTGTGGTAACTTATCAAATGCTTTGCTAAAGTCAGTGTAGATACAGTCGACCTGGCAACCAGATTCAATGGTGTTTAAGCAAAACGTTGTAAAATCGAGCAGATTAGATACCGTAGATCTGCCATTAACAAAACCATGCTGACGAGTTGGTATGAGTTCACGGCAGTGAATTTTTACCCGATCATACACGATTCGCTCAAAAAGTTTTGGAATCGATGACAGTTTAGCAATGGGCCTGTAATTAATAACATCATACCTGCAACCTTTTTTATAAATAGGACTAATAAATGATTTTTTCCAAAACAGTGGGAAATAACTTTCGTTTATAGATTTATTAAATCGAACTTATATATATTAAAATATCCTCCGAGGTAAAGGATAAAGAGTCCAAAGAAACTCTAGGTGTAGAATTCATATATTCAAAATACCCCTCATCAGGATTAAAAGAATCCGAACAAAATGACTCTTTAAAAAGATTTGCAAATAAGCCACAAATAATGACGGGATCGTCAGTAATTCCATCAACAGTTTTGAATGATGAAGGGAATCCATCGGATTCCTTCTTTGTATTTATGAATCCCCAAAACTTCTTTGGATCAGACAGTATTCTCAGCTTTATATTGTCTAAATATTCATTATATAATGCAGCTGAGCTATTTTCAAATTCAAGAAACAACCGTTTGTAGGTTTCCAGGTCATTTGAGTCTAAACTACAGACATATTTCTTCCATGCCCTATTCCTGTTGTTGCGAAGAGTTTTTAAATCCTTAGTGTACCAAGGGTACGCACAGTTTTTCGCAAATTTGAGGCTATATGGTACGGACTGAGAGAACACTGTAAAGAGCTCCGTATAAAAAAAAATGTATGGAATCATCAAGGTTATTTCCATTTAAGTACTCTAAAATAACATTTAGTTTGTTATGAAGTAAATGATTCAACTTCAAAAAGTCAGCTTTTTTAAAATTGAATTCATAAACCTTATCGATTGAATTCGAACTAACTATGCTCTCTCTGTCCGATTTATACCAAATGCTCAATGGTGGATGGTATTCATCAACATTAGTCAGAGCATGAAAGGCCCTCTTAACAATTACATTGTTGCTGTCTGTAGTTAAGACCAGTGCCCTATTTCACCATGTTACAAATTTGTGAATTGTAAGAAAATTTCAACAAAATTGTAAAAAAATTAATAATTTTCGAATCACCACTATTGTACAAATTGTGTACTAAAGTTGTAAAATACAAATCACAAATTTGTGTTTTATAACAAATTTGTTGATATTTGTTTCACCAAATGCGACTTGAAGTTGTAGATTACAACTCACAAATATGTAAATTGTTTACAAATTTTTACTTTCCCGTTTCACTAAACTGTTATTTGATCACAAATTTATACAATTTGTATGAATTTTTTACAAGAAAAAAATCGTGTGTAAATTATTTACAAGTAAGTTGCGCTGGCGAATATATAGCAGTGAAGAGGAGACCCAAATATCCAATATATACGTTTATAGACAGCGAATAAATTTCTAAATAAATAATTTTTTCCAGTTTATTGAAAAATTTCGCTTAAGTATTTCAAAAGAAAAAATCTTGTATCAATTATTGGGCCATTGTTATACCCCCACGTTTAAAAAATGTAAAAGTGGTATATAAAATGTGTCACTCCGTTTGTAACGCCCATAAAGAGGCGTGGTAGGTATAGTAAAGTATATATATTCTTGATCAAAATAACAACCCGAGTCGATTTAGTCATTATCCGTCTGTCTGTCCGTCTGTTCTCCGTCTGTCTGTGTGTGATCACGGCTATCGCCGCAATTTTCAAGCTATCATCACAAAATTGATATTACAGCTTCTATTTAAAAAATAAAGATCAAGTTCGAAAATGAGCCAAATCGGACGAAAACCACGCCTACCTCCAATACAAAGTGACTTTATCAAAAAGGTAAAATCTCTTTTAATTTCACAAAAATTATTATATGGCCTTGAAAGTTATCAAATGAGCTTTGATATTTAACATGCACTTTGAGTATGAAATTCAATAAAATTGGGTGTAAACCACGCCTACCTCTGATACAAAGTGACTTTATCGAAAAACAAAGCGAATATTTTACGTTAAAGTTACGACGAAAATGTTTTTATTAATATTTTATTGGCTACTAAAGACTTTGAATATACTTCAGCTCGGCCGTGGGGGTATTTTAACTTCGGCCCAGTCGAAGATTATTTCTTACAAGTTATATCAGGAAACAGAAAAAAATGTAATTTTCTCAGAAAATTTTCCAAAAAGTATTTCTATACTGTTTTGAGTATATTTTATTTTGTCGGCTCATACAAAATACATAGCTACCCACTGACTGCCACAAATTTGTAAAAACTGCTTTTGCTTACATGTTTCTCTTAATTTTGGAGAAACAGTAAAAATTGTTGAATTGTAATTCGCAATTTTATTTTTACAACTTGTAGCTTGGTAATTACAAACTTGTGAAATTGCTTCTTATTTAGTGAAATATTGATTTGTGATTCGTGCAATGAATTTGACGCTTCACAAATTTGTAATTGTGATTAACAAGTACAATTTTGTGATTGTAATTTGTATTTGGTGAAATAGGGCACAGGTCAAGAAGTCTTTCAAGACTATTATAAATACAACTAACTTGTTGTAAGTCAGAACATATATTGTCCACAAATATATGCTCTTGGCGAGTCTTCGAATTTGATGCACAAAAATATGTATCATCGTCGGAAGAATGCCATTTTAAGTCAGGCAGATTGAAATCGCCCAACAGTAAAATGTCGTCATTAACGTCAAGTAGATTAATTATGTATTCTATGCAATCCGCAAGGCTTGCATAGACTTCTGCACTGCTCTTTGGGGGAACATATGCATTAATAACATATACATTGGAATTACAATGTAACACCTTAACGCATAAAAGTTCGATATTAGAAGCGCAGGAATATCAATTAAGGAACTGACAAAGGAATTCCTTACAGCTAAAAGGACACCACCACCAACAGCAGAAATATTGCCAGTGTGTCTGTCCCTTCTAAAAACTTGAAAACTATTGTCAAACAGTTCCAAGTCAATAATATCCTCAATATCCGCAATAATATCCTCAGAGAAATTCTGAGACGCCAAAAATATGTCGCGTGTTTTAGAACGTAAAATCCTTACATTTTGATAGTAAAGGGATAATCTATTTAGTTTTTTTGTGTCTGATAGGCGATTTTATTCGTCCTTCTAGACTTATTTTTAGGCGTAAACTCAGAAACGAGGATATTATCGGCCCACATTTTAGAGTTAAGAACAGATGCAAACTCTTCAGCTGCAACCGTTAGAATAAAGGAGGCGTGGGAGGGTTTATTACCAATTTTTTTGCATGAACAGAATGCATTTTGACTACATAAAATATTTTGTTTGACAAACGTCAATACATTTTCACTTGTTGTGTCGGGCTGAAGACGTGAAATAAATAAGAGTTTTCGCCTCGACACTGCCCTTAAATTAATTATTGGGTTATTGGGCTCAGTTGAAATCAAATTAAGACTATTAGCCAATGGAGGAGTATAAGATGGAGGTGAAGACATATTTAAACTATTGTTTACTAAAGGCATAGCTGAGGGCTGCTTAGCCTGAGCAGGGTTTGAGGACGTCTTACGACGCTTATTATTTTTATTTTTATTCTTCCTCTTCTTTTTTTAAATACTCCGGTCTTCTTCAGACTGAATGTTTGTTTGCGTCCCGGAAGAGATTGTCTGAGACAAAGAAGGCGAAATTTCTTCCGGTGAAGAACATTCATCATAGACGCTGATACTGGGTGCGACACTAACTTCGCTAAAAAATGTAACAATTTCCCTAAAATTGTTATTTAGCAAGTTAAGACTTTCACCAAAAAGCTTAATTTTAGAATAAAGCTCATCTGGGGAAAGGGCCCAAATGAGATACTGAGGGCACGAGGCACAGTACCAGCGAAGACCTGATCGGACAGACATTAAATCGTCTAAACACGATTTAGAAATACTCGCACATCTCGCATGAAACATTCGCTCACATGGGCCAGAACAACTGAACATTAAAAAAAAATAAAAAAAATAAATAACTGGCCATTTCAGCCCTTGAAAGGACTTTGACCTAGCTTCTTATGATCAATTGTGTTGTGCGTGTTATTAAGTTTGTACACAATTGACCGAAAACCGGACCTACATGCTTAACGCCGACTCCGAACGGCGATGAACGGAAAGTTCTCGTTCTCAAGAAGCTTTACATGGCATTTTTTGATTACTCTCTGAGGTTTGCCATTGTCTGCAAAGAGGTGGCGGCCGTACAGAAAAATTATTTTAATTCAAATAATTTTCTGTCGCTGCTGGGGTTCGAACCTGGGTTTCCAAAGTTCTTTGACATAGCGGCCACGCACTTTAACCAACTACTCCACGGACGCCACAACTGAACATTGGGTTCAGAATATTCTGGCTTCTGCATAGCTCGTTCAACGAACAAGCTGCAATATTTTCTGAAGAAAAATAATCCATAATCAGAAATGAGCAAGTTCGAAATGTGCTTTAAGGGTTAAGCTTGTTATGTATAAACACAATGCAGTGAGCACACCGTTAAAAAGCAACAACACTCACTACGTTAGAAATAAACAAGCCACGCACAAAGAGGAATGAGAAACACAACAAGCAAGCAAGCATGCAATCTAAACAAAAAAAAATTGTGTGGAAACAAGAAATTGTTGTTGTTAAATATTAAATATTGAATTAAGTTAATAACTAATCTTAATACACAACATATATTAATAATTAAATTTTAAAATTACCACAAAACAAAACAGCGTATTTTTTTTTTTAATTGAACTATCAACACCGTATTTACCAACAAACAAAAACAAGGTAAAAATTGTACACAATAACACAGAAACACTTCCGACACCGACTAAAAGACGAAATCAACTTCGTTGAGCAGTTCTGATGAAAAGACTTTGGGAGCCTTCGAGAGAAAGATCCTTCGTAAGATCTTCGGTCCGATCTGCGTCAATGGCGAGTACCGAATTCGATGGAACCACGAGCTGTATGAGCTGTACGCTGACATCGACATAGTTAAGCGTATTAAAATCGAGCGGCTCCGCTAGCTAGGTCATGTTGAGCGAATGGAAAACGACGCTCCAGCGAAAAAAATATTCGATTCGGTGCCCGGTGGTGGTCAACGCAGAAGACGACGCCCACATCTTCGTTGGAAGGATCAGGTGTTGGATAACCTGACTACGCTTGGTGTTTCCAACTGGCGCCAGCAAGCGCAAAACAGAAATGGCTGGCGCAATTTCTTATACGAGGCCAAAACCGACCTTCGGTTTTAAGCGCCAGATAAGTAAGTAAGTAAGTATATAGTTCCAATTTATTTAGTTTCCAATAATAGTAAAAAATATTTAATTTTTCAGATTCGCAACTTCACATTTGTAACGACGATATAAAAAATTCTTCTTGAAAACGGAAGCGAACTTTTATATGCATATCTTTAGTAACTTGAATCATTTATTTTTTAATATTTATTTGCTCAAAATAATGCTAAAACTATTTTAATGTTACACGAAACGTTTCAAAATGGGATCTTTATTTGTTTACGAGATAGAGAACCTTATGTGCAACAGCGCACGCTGCACGTGCAAGCAGAGGAGTGTTTTTTATAAGTTCGATTGTTTTTTTTAAGTTCGGATCCTAACAGGCCGGTTTATGCATGCGCTAATTGCGGTGCTCTGTGGTTTTTCAGTGACTTATAAACTTAAAAAAATGTACGATGAACGAGACGATAACGATATTCTTATATGAATCAAACTGGGGACGATATCGTCAGATAGTAAAGTTTGAACGATGATCGCTTTGAACGTTACGTGATGAGAGCCCTGAACTTTCCATTTCAACAATTTTTACCATTGAGTGAAGAAAACGGCCCTCATACTTTTATACTGTGTTGTCACGACATACATATATTCAAAAGGAATAAATGCAAGTCAAAAATATATCCAGAAGTGTCCACCTTAGAAAAAAAGTATCAACGGATTAAATTCAAAAGTTCCCTCGCCACTAGCATGAGAAAGTTTCATTATAATTTTTGATATCGTTAATACAAAACAAAGAAAAAGATGCAGTTTTCTCCCTCTACAACAAATCAGCTCTTTGTTACTTTTTTACCCGCCGCTCCGGGCCCCGGGGAAACCCACCCCCCCCCCCCCTCTCGGCAGGCCTGCCCTTATGTATGTTCTGAGTGTTGCTGATTAAAGCAAGAGGGCACTGCCAGTTAAAAATAATATATAAAACCAGCATTTGATGTTTCTGTTCGCTTTGCGTATGCTTTTTTGTTACAAGCTTAGTATGCTGTAGAAACGAAAATTCCGCGGCATATAATTCCACACAGTGTAGTCAAAATTTTTGTGTGGAGAAAAAAGCAACTACAGTACAACCTTCCTCAATGCAACTAGATAGATTTTTCCTATATAAAAAATGTAGTTTGCAAGCAAAGAAGAACAGAAAGGAAAAAAGGTAAGTTTATGCAAGTTTACGCAAATGTAAGTTGCGATAATTGTGCAATTTTTTTGCGTATCATTTGCGTTTACTAAGTGAAAAATGATAATTATATGAATTTAAATTACAACTTGACCCATTTGTCTGAAATATCTTCAGCAACATTGGGAAGTTCCTGTATCGACATGGTATTTGTAAGATATATTGACAATATAAGCTGTCACAAATATATTTCCTACTTTTCCTATCATAAGCCAATTTTAATAAAAATTTTCAATAATAATAATTAAATTTCATCTTGTACTGTATAAAAAGCCTTTAGTACTTAACATGATATGTAATAAATTGTACTATCTTTGACTAATAAATTATTAATATATATATATTCATATATATGGATATTAATATATATGGATATTAATATATACGGATATTAATATATATGGATATTAATATATTTGGATATTAATATATATGGATATTAATATAAATGGAAAAAAATTCAAAAATTATACCAACTTTTCTATGTTTTAGTGTATAACTCGTATGTTTCTAATTTATGTATTATATAATTCTACGTCTTCTGTTCGACAGAGTCGAAACTGGTGTATCTTTTTTACTTACTAACTTCTTACTTATCTGGCGCTTACAACCGTTGGTCGGTTTTGGCCTCATGTAAGGAATTGCGCAGGTCATTTCTGTTTTTCCCTTGCTGGCGCCAGTTGAAAACACCAAGTGTGGTCAGGTTATCCAACATATGATCCTTCCAACGAAGATGTGGGCGTCCTCTTCTGCGTTGACCACCACCGGGCACCGAATAGAGTATTTTTTTCGCTGGAGCGTCGTTTTCCATTCGCTCAACATGACCTAGCCAGCGGAGCCACTCGATTTTAATACGGTTAACTAAGTCGATGTCAGCGTACAGCTCATCCATCGAATTCGGTACTTGCCATTGACGCCGCAGATTGGGCCGTAGATTTTACGAAGGATCTTTCTCTCGAAGGCTCCCAAAGTCTTTTCATCAGAACTGCTCAACGTCCCGGTTAGTGCTGAATATAATAGGACGGGCATGATTGGTGACTTATAGAGCGTGAGTTTTGTTAGTCGAGAGAGAGCTCTGCTTCTCAATTGCCTACTCAGCCCAAAGTATCACCTGTTGGCAAGAGTTATCCTTCGCTTAATGTTATCTCAATACTGACATCGTTGAAAGAGTTTATGCTGGATCCCAGGTAGACGAAGTCCTTAACAACCTCGAAGGAGATTTTGTCAACAGTGACGTGGTTTCCAAGACGCTGGGACTGTTTATTTGTTGACACTAGGTATTTCGTCTTATCTGCGTTCACTGCAAGACCCATTCGCATCGACTCTTTCGCTAATCTGAAAACTGCTGCACTGACTTCGCGCGAATGGCCAATGATATCGATATCATCAGCATACGCCAGCAGCATAATACTTTTGTAGAATATCGTGCCGCTGCGTCTCAAATCAGCAGCTCGGATGATCTTCTCCATCATAAGGTTGAAAAAGTAGCACGATAAGGAATCACCTTGTCAGAAACCTCGTTTGGTATCGAATGGAGGAGTGAGATCCTTTCCGATTTTAACTGTGCTGCTGGTGTTGCTCAGTGTCATTCTGCAAAAACAGATGAGCTTTGCAGAAATACCAAATTCAGACATGGTAGAATATAGATGATTCTTTATTGGACTGCGGCTTTGTAATCGACAAAAAGATGGTATGTGTCGATTTGTTTTTCAGGGTCTTCTCCAAGATTTGTCGTAGCGTAAATATCTGGTCTATAGTGGATTTGCCAGGTCTGAAGCCACACTGATAAGGTCCAATCAGCTGGTTTACGATGGGCTTCAGTCTTTCACATAATACGCTTGACAGGACCTTATATGCGAAATTTTGGGATCGCCTTTCTTGTGGATTGGGCAGAGCACACTGAGGCTCCAATCGTTTGGAATGCATTCTTCCGACCATATTCTGCATAGAAGCTCATGAATGCATGTAAGTAGAGCTTCGCCTCCATTCTTGAAGAGCTCAGCAGGTAAGCCATCAGCTCCTGCGGCTTTGTTGTTTTTAAGCCGAGTTATAGCTTTCAAGAATTCACTATGGTCGGGCAGCGGAACTTCAACGCTGTCGTCAACAATTGGGGTTTCCGGGATATCATCTCTATTGGCGGGATTGTTGTCGTCGTCGCCATTCAAAAGCCTAGAGAAGTGTTCCCTCCACATCAGTGTACTCTGGATATCTGTCACTAGATTCCCATTTTCATCCTTGACGGAAGAGTCCCCGGTCTTGAAACCATCGGCCAGGCGTCTTATTTTTTCGAAAAATTTTCGGACCTCATTCCTGTCACCATGAATCTCAATTTTCTGGCACTCACGCTTTTCCGCTTCTCTTTTCTTTTGCCTGAAAATGCGTCTCTCTTCTCTTTGTATCGCTCTTTAGCAGGTAGCGTTACAACCGTCTGCATGTTGGCTTTGTAGGCGGCGTCCTTTTCTGCAGTGGCGTCGCGACATTTCTGGTCGTGCCAGTGGTTTCGGCGAGGGCGATGATAGCCAATCACCTCTTCGGCACCCCTACGCATAGAATGGGAAATATGATTCCACTACGCGCATATATCGTCGATCGGTGGAATGCTTTCTTGAAGCAGGAGTGAGAGTCGAGTAGCGAAGTCTTCGGCTGTTCGTTTTGATTGCAGCTTTTCAACGTCTAGCTTTCTCTGTGCTGGATTGTGCATTCTTGGTTGCGCAAAGACGTGTACGGATATTGTCTGTGACAAGATCATGATCCGAGTCTATATTGGCACCACGGATTGTGCGTGCAAATAAAACACTGGAAGAGTGCCTTCCGTCAATCAAAACGTGATCAATTTGGTTGCGGGTCTTTTGATCAGAAGACAGCCAATTGGCTTTAAAAATATTGAGATGCTTGAATCTAGTGCTACTAACGACCATGTTTCCCGCTGCGGCAAAGTCCGCATTCCGTTGTCGGAAGTATTGTCGTGGAGGCTGAACTTTCCGACTGTCGGACCAAAGATATTTTCTTTTCCCACCTTGGCGTTAAAGCCACCAAGCACAATTTTTATGTCGTGGCGAGGGCTGCGCTCATAGGTTTCTTCAAGGCGCTCGTAGAAGTTGTCTTTGGTCTCATCGTCTTTGTCTTCTTTCGCAGCATGCGCACATTAGACCAAGTCAAATGCTAATTTGTATCGAATCTTCGGTGCTCCCCCCCCCCCAACGAAAAACACGATGGTTGCAAATGAAGTAATTAGAGCTCTTAAAAGTCTAAGAATTGTCAAAAATGGCCCGGTTCTGTTCAAAAATCCCGTTTTCGGAGAGGAATTTTAAATGAAATGTAATTAAATTTGTCTAATGCATTTCAAATTTACAAAGAAAAAAAAACAAAGTACCTACTTCTGTGATAAACTAGCTAAAGAATCTGATTCTGAACTTCGATTTGACGTACAATGAAGTTCGGTCCCAATAAACGCATTTAAAGTCAATATTTGCATTGACCTAGTACATTTTTTCAAAATTAATTTATGTACCATTTCAGCCCATTTTATGCTAATAATAATTTAAAAAAAAAAAACAGGATCTACCCATTTTTTAATGAGAAATGATATTTTTTGTATATTGATTTTTAAAGGAATTAATTTGAATCATTGTGAATATGGATTTTCTTTTGCTGCATAGGTTCAGAAATATTGGATTTTGTTTTATCGCATGAAAAGAGTTTACAATGGTCTTCTACCACGTGAAGTTAAGCCTGTTTTTCCGCCTTCAATGACGTCACTTTATGGTTATATCTCGACATAACACATGGTACAATAAGTCCCCAAACTAAGTAATAAAAAAACTTTTTTTGCAAATATTCTTCTTTATTCAGCAACATAGGTTTCTTCAAGAGCAATACATACATTCCACCGCTTTTCTAACTTTTCAATACCGGTTTTGTAGACCGATTTGTGCTTCGCCTCAAAATACACTTCAGTTTCAGCCATCACCTCTTCATTGGAGCCAAATCTCTTGCTGGCAAGCATTTTTTTGAGGTCAGCAAAGAGCCAGTAGTCGCTGGGGGCCAAGTCTGGCGAATAGGGTGGATGAGAAAACACTTGGAAGCCCAATTCGTGGATTTTCGCCATCGTTTTCATCGATTTGTGACACGGTGCATTGTCTTGGTGAAAAATAATTTTTTTCTTCTTTAAATGGGGCCGACTTTTTTGCGATTTCATTCTTCAAACGCTCCAACAACGCTATGTAATAATCGCTGTTGATTGTTTTCCCCTTTTCGAGATAGTCGATGAAAAAAATTCCATGCGCTTCCCAAAATAAAAATGCCATAACCTTTCCAGTCGACTGTTGAGTTTTCGATCGCTTTGGCCTGCTTGGATCGGTTGCTCTCCACTCAGCTGACGACCGTTTTGATTCCGGTGTATAATGGTGGGTCCATGTTTCATCCATTGTCATATACCGACGCAAAAATGCATGTTTATTCTTTGTACACAGTGCAAAACAGCTCTCCGAATCATCGACCCGTTGTTTTTGGTCCGCTGTGAGAAAACACGGCATCCATTTGGAAAGCTGCTTCCTCATCGACAAATGTTCCTATAATATTGTTTCCACACTGCCTTTCGATAGCTTCAGAGCCTCAGCTAACTCGCGCACCTTTAAAAAAAAAAAATAATAACTTCTTATATCTAAAAAAATGTTTGGCTTATTTCGTAAGCATTTCACACAAAATCGAAGATGGTTACGCACAGTTTTACGACCAATTAGTATCCAAAATTGCTGTCGGATATACGTTAGTCAGTTGCACACCTCCATGCAGGGTATTCTTATGTGCATTACCGATGACCAACCTTTTGAAGTGGTGTTTACTAGGATAAATAAATCGGATATAAAATAATCGGATACCGGTGACGGTATGGTAGCGCAACAGAATGTTGAAGTCGTCTACGTACACGGAGCAGCTGATTGTCAGCTAAGAAAGGGGTCAAGCTTATAAGTTGGCTTTTCATTGCTTACACTTATTTGGTCTGAATTCGTGCTATTTACTTTCCAAATTCAGCATGTTGCATCAATCGAACGAGGCAGAACATACATTGCTGCAGCTCATTGATGGTTACCGCTCCTAATCTACGTTGTTGTTTGTATTTTGGGTGAATGTTATGACAAAATCGCATTAACACCGCGTTTATGCGTAATGCGTAACTTATTAAAAGACGAGTATAGAAAAATTATAGAATCTTCAGCAATTGTAAAGTGCACATGTACTCTTCGCGTCTGTCCAGTAATAAAAAGGTGTATTTTCACTCAAACCATGAATAGTTCTCCGTACCCATTCTAATAGTTCGGTAGCAAGAACAGCTCCACATAATTCGACTCGGGGGATGGTCAATGGCTTGGTCGGAGTGACTTTACTCTTTGATACTAATAACTTACTTACTTACTTATCTGGCGCTTACAACCGTAAGTCGGTTTTGGCCTCGTATAAGAAATTGCGCCAGCCATTTCTGCTCTGCGCTTGCTGGCGCCAGTTGGAAACACCAAGTGTAGTCAGGTTATCCAACACCTGATCCTTCCAACGAAGATGTGGGCGTCCTCTTCTGCGTTGACCACCACCGGGCACCGAATCGAATATTTTTTTCGCTGGAGCGTCGTTTTCCATTCGCTCAACATGACCTAGCCAGCGGAGCCGCTCGATTTTAATACGCTTAACTATGTCGATGTCAGCGTACAGCTCATACAGCTCGTGGTTCCATCGAATTCGGTACTCGCCATTGACGCAGATTGGACCAAAGATCTTACGAAGGATCTTTCTCTCGAAGGCTCCCAAAGTCTTTTCATCAGAACTGCTCAACGTCCAGGTTTGTGCTGCATATAATAGGACGGGCATGATTAGTGACTTATAGAGCGTGAGTTTTGTTCGTCGAGAGAGGGCTCTGCTTCTCAATTGCCTACTCAGCCCAAAGTAACACCTGTTGGCAAGAGTTATCCTTCGCTTTATCTCAATACTGACATCGTTGAAAGAGTTTACGCTGGATCCCAGGTAGACGAAGTCCTTAACAACCTCGAAGGAGATGTTGTCAACAGTGACGTGGTTTCCAAGACGCTGGGACTGTTTATTTGTTGATACTAGGTATTTCGTCTTATCTGCGTTCACTACAAGACCCATTCGACTCGACTCTTTCGCTAACCTGGAGAATGCTGCGCTGACTTCGCGCGTATTATGGCCAATGATATCGATATCATCAGCATACGCCAGCAGCATAATACTTTTGTAGAATATCGTGCCGCTGCGTCTCAAATCAGCAGCTCGGATGATCTTCTCCATCATCAGGTTGAAAATGTCGCACGATAAGGAATCACCTTGTCTGAAACCTCGTTTGGTATCGAATGGAGGAGTGAGGTCCTTTCCAATTTTAACTGTGCTGCTGGTGTTGTTCAGTGTCATTCTGCAAAGGCGGATGAGCTTTGCAGGAATACCAAATTCAGACATGGTGGAATATAGATGATTCCTTATTGGACTGTCGAAGGCGGCTTTGTAATCGACAAAAAGATGGTGTGTGTCGATTTGTTTTTCTAGGGTCTTCTCCAAGATTTGTCGTAGCGTAAATATCTGGTCTATGGTGGATTTGCCAGGTCTAAAGCCACACTGATAAGGTCCAATCAGCTGGTTTACGATGGGCTTCAGTCTTTCACATAGTACGCTCGACAGGACCTTATATGCGATATTCAGAAGGCTTATCCCACGGTAGTTGGCGCAAATTGTGGGATCGCCTTTCTTGTGGATTGGGCAGAGCACACTGAGGTTCCAATCGTTTGGAATGCATTCTTCCGACCATATTCTGCATAGAAGCTCATGAATGCATTTAAATAGAGCTTCGCCTCCATTCTTGAAAAGCTCAGCAGGTAAGCCATCGGCTCCTGCGGCTTTGTTGTTTTTAAGCCGAGCTATAGCTTTCAAGACTTCACTATGGTCGGGCAGCGGAACTTCAACGCTGTCGTCCAAAATTGGGGATTCCGGAATATCATCTCTATTGGCGGGATTGTTGTCGTCGTCGCCATTCAGAAGCCTAGAGAAGTGTTCCCTCCACATCATCAGTGTACTCTGGATATCTGTCACTAGATTTCCATTTTCATCCTTGCAGGAAAAGGCCCCGGTCTTGAAACCATCGGCCAGGCGTCTTATTTTTTCGAAAAATTTTCGGACCTCATTCCTGTCACCATGCATCTCAATTTTCTCGCACTGACGCATTTCCGCTTCCCTTTTCTTTCGCCTGAAAATGCGTCTCTCTTCCCTCCTCTTCTCTTTGTATCGCTCCTTAGCAGCACGCGTTACAACCGACTGCAGGGTGGCTTTGTAGGCGGCGTCTTTTTCTGCAGTGGCGTCGCGACACTCTTGGTCGTGCCACTGGTTTCGGCGAGGGCGGTGATAGCCAACCACCTCTTCGGCAGCCGTACGCATTGAGTGGGAAATGTGATTCTACTGCGCGCATATATCGTCGATCGGAGGATTGCTTTCTTGAAGCAGGAGTGAGAGTCGAGTAGAGAAGTCTTCGGCTGTTCGTTTTGATTGCAGCTTTTCGACGTCTAGCTTTCTCTGTGCTGGATTGCGTGCATTCTTGGTTGCGCACAGGCGTGTACGGATCTTGGCTGCGACAAGATAGTGATCCGAGTCTATATTGGCACCACGGATCGTGCGTACATCTAAAACACTGGAAGAGTGCCTTCCGTCAATCAAAACGTGATCAATTTGGTTGCGCGTCTTTTGATCAGGAGACAGTCAAGTTGCTTTATGAATATTGAGATGCTTGAATCTAGTGCTACTAATGACCATGTTTCGCGCTGCGGCAAAGTCAATCAGCCTCATTCCGTTATCGGAGGTATTGTCGTGGAGGCTGAACTTTCCGACTGTTGGACCAAAGATATTTTCTTTTCCCACCTTGGCGTTGAAGTCACCAAGCACGATTTTTATGTCGTGGCGAGGGCTGCGCTCATAGGCCTCTTCAAGGCGCTCGTAGAAGTTGTCTTTGGTCTCATCGTCCTTCTCTTCTGTCGGAGCGTGCGCACAAATCAGGCTTATATTGAAGAATCTTGCCTTGACACGGATTATGGCAAGTCGTTCGTTCACAGGTGTGAATCGCAGAACATGATGCCGTAGTCGCTTGCCAACCACGAATCCGCATCCAAATTCGTGCTTCTCCGCATGGCTGCTGTAGTAGATATCACAGGATGCTTGCCGTAAGCAACCCTGTCCCTTCCATCGCATTTCTTGGATTGCAGTGATATCAGCTTTGTATCTTTCTAAGATATCTATCAGTTGGATAGAGGCACCATCCCAATTAAGGGTTCGGACGTTCCAGGTGCATATCCGTAAATCATTGTCAGTTTTTCGTTTGCGGTAGTCGTCATCAGATTTGGGGATCATTTTTATCTTTTTCTTGTCGTTTTCATTGAAATTTGTTTTTACGTGGTGGGCTTCAAACCCAACGCACAACCCTTTAAAGGCACTAATTTAATAAAAACTTTGATACTTATAAATATATGTATATTTGATCTTTGTTATACTGAATTCGAATATAGACCGCTGCTGCATAAGTGTTTGAGGATTCGTCGCAAAAAGTGTGTATTTCGATTGACTCAAACGTTTGTGGCAAATAATCCAACCAACGAGGAATAGAAATCAAGCTGATTTCTGGCAGCAGGCCAACAAAGTTTTGCCATGTTATCCCGTTCCTTTTCATCCCCGGCAATTTGGTGCAGTACCCTAATCGCGATAAACGGTGCCGATGCGGTACCAAACGTAACCGTTGTCAGGCAATATTCTTGTACGAGGCCATTTTTGTTACGCCACAAAATACGTTGGTACTGAGCATCATCGGGGTGCATTTCTATAAATCGGTACATTTTCTGTATGTCTGCCAGAAAGACAAATTTATATATACGCCAATTTAAGATGACGCTTGACAGGTCATTTTGCAAGGGTGGTTAGCTTGTTTGACGCTGTGATTGTGCAATGCTCTTCTTCGCTTGTAATAGCGAGAACTAATTGGTTGACATATACATAATCTTCGATGCCCTCAGCATACCGTGCATATAAATCAGCGTTATGTTGGAGTCGGCGCTCAAGTTGATAAAATCGATTAAGACCAATTTTCTTCGACTTACGTAATGTTTGGTTGGGATCATCAATCGACTTGAGGAGTAAGCGAACTAAATATTTGCCACTGGATTGGCGTACATGCGTTTTGCAGAAAAATTCTTCAAACCACTGATTTTGTGCTGACATTGATGTTTCAGTGGGAATCTGCTCTGATTCGTAGAATTTGCGCACAAGTGCTTCTAGTTCTACTGTGCTGTGATGGCAGTGCACCGTAATAGAGCTCTTCGATAGGGATTTTGTTTGGCCAGATAAAATCCAACCTGACTACGTTCTCTGTGCGATAGGCTGGACAGGCTTGCCGATTCTTGTCTCTGGAAGCAGTATTTAAGCAAACATGTCTGTGCCAATTATAAGACCAATCATTTTTGGCTGACCGTATTTTGGGTCTGCTAAGGTAGACCACGCAGGTGCGGTCAATTTTGAGGCTCGACACGGTGACTAGGCAAATTAATCGAAAGTTGATTTAAAACATAAGCGTTTTCTATTCGAGCAGCGTAGGTTGCATCGTAGCATGAGCGAAGTGTGCAACTGACGACCGACTTTGATTCACTTTGTGCACTGGGACCTACTCCACACATGTGTGCGACTGCGTTCTCCGAAATAATGGTTCCTTCAGAGCCCTGATCTATGAGTGCATAGACGCCCATAAAAAAAAAATAATAACTTCTTATATCTAAAAAAAAATTTTGAAAACAGCTCCTGTTTTTGGTTGTTACACGTATATTATACCTTAAATCATAGCATGTGCAGCTTTAGGCATTTTAAATTTCATGGGTTCAGTGAGTGCAATGATTTTTTTCTTAATTAGGGTATTTATTTTAGCTACTCCAAGTAATTTCATGTACATTATTGTTTTGTGCTCCAGTGCCAATAGGCTATTAAGGAGCGTGCCAGCCTGGCTTAACTAATTTGTAAAGATATTTTTTTAAATATTTCTACTAAAATATATTTATAAATAAATAAATATATAAATAGTGATGCAAGTTAAAATTTTAATTTCCTGTTTGTATAAATTTTTTTAATTCGGTTTTGAATACGCCTATTGTTCTGTGAGGATGCAATATCGCAGACGATATTAATCCTCACAAAATTATAACATAATATGTAAATGAATATGAATATGATTATGAAATTGAATATTAATATGAATATAGAATGAATTCCATACATAATGGTCGCTTCATCATTTCATTTAGCAACATTTATGCAGCTACACAAGGTAACATCATCATGAAACTCGCAACACGCACTCTGCAACATCAACATGAAACCCGCAACACGCACTCTGCAACATCATCATGAAACCCGCAACACGCACTCTGCAACATCAACATGAAACCCGCAACACGCACTCTGCAACATCAACATGAAACCCGCAACACGCACTCTGCAACATCAATATGAAACCCGCAACACGCACTCTGCAACATGCGTCTGGCAACGGACATTACGAAGAAGAAGAACACAAGCAACACAAAGAAAAGAGTATAAAAGCCGCTGCACATGCGCAATGAAGTCAGTCTGCGGAGTCGTGTGTTGTACGCACGGTCTCTTCTGACTAGTAGTTTAGCATACCCGAGAAGCGTTGTACACTTCGAGGCGTTATCTAGTATTTTATCTAGCTTATCTTTAGTATACCCGAGAAGCGTTGTACACTTCGAGGCGTTATCAAGTATTTTATCTAGCTTATCTTTAGTATACCCGAGAAGCGTTGTACACTTCGAGGCGTTAGAAAATACCGTATCTAGCGTATCTTTAATATACCCGAGAAGCGTTGTACACTTCGAGGCGTTAGAAAATACCGTATCTAGCGTATCTTTAATATACCCGAGAAGCGTTGTACACTTCGAGGTGTTAGAAAATATCGTATTTAGTTTATCTGGAGCATACCCGAGAAGCGTTGTACACTTCAAGGTGTTAGGAAATAGATATAAGTCAGTACCCAAAGAGGGTAATACCCTTCTGGGAGTTTATTTTAAGAATAGATTTAATCCTGAATTAATAATAAATGAAATAATCTACTCAAAATTAAACCCAAATCTCTTTCTTTTTTTGTAAGAACCTTTGGACCAACCGCTGGGTATACCCCAGCACTTAGGTAACCGAACAGAGGGTTCGTTACAAATGGCGCCCGAGCAGGGACTCTGGTAAAGAAACGAAAATCCACAGCATCACAAATCTACAATAATAACATATAGAACACTGAGTGAAGACTTTCTACAAACCCCAAAATGCCTCTGAAAACATCATGGGTATACTCCCTTCGTAAGGAAGAACTTCAAGCATTCGCCGAGGAATTCTCTTTTGACGCCGCCGGAACAGTCGACGAACTACGGAAGCGCTTTGCACAATTAAATTCCGAAACTGAGGAAAAATCCGATGTGGGACGACGTCTGTTAGAACTAGAGGTAAAGTACTCTAGAAGTCCCTCACCCAACTTACCACAGATCAATATCGGCTCCGCAGAAGCCCAAAAAAATATTTTTATGGCGTCCCAAAACATGGAATCACGCCAAGCAACATCGGAACAGGAATATCCGTCAGTCATCGATCAGGTAAGAAAGTGGTCATTCAAATACGACGGTGGAAAAGAACCACTAGCATTCATCGAACGGGTCGAGGAACTCGCTGAAGTGTACGGATTGAGCAAAAATCCACTACCAAGAACGATGCCGGAACTCCTTAAAGACAAGGCTTTGATATGGTTCCGCAATAATAATCGACAGTGGCGGAACTGGAGTACATTTCAAGAAGATTTTTTACAGTTCTTCTTGCCCATAAGGTACTTCGAACAGCTGGAAGATGAAATCCGCCAACGGTACCAACATCCTAGAGAGCCATTCAAGGATTACTTAATCTCTCTTCAGAACTTGATGCGACATGTACAGTACTCTAAGGAACAACAACTCGAAAGAATATATCGAAATTGCCACCAAGATTATAGATTGTATGTGAAACGCAGGGATTTTAGAAACCTAAATGAATTGATAAAACTCGCTGAAGATTTCGAAAGTATTCAGGCGGAATCACGCCAACCACGACCACCGATACCGAGACCTAGAGAGGAGAGACATCGAATGCTCGTGCAAGATGGCCCTCAATTAATCAATCCCCGCACTGCTTGCCGCCGCTGTGGCCAAGATGGTCATAGTCTCCGCGAGTGTCGAAATGCACAAGTTATGTTTTGCTGGGAGTGTGGTCGACGTGGGATTGTTACCATTAATTGCTGCCGGTACTCACAGGGAAACGCACAGGGTTATCGTCGGGAGCGAGGCCAGACGGAAACCCAAAATCAACACTCTCGCAACTAAGTCACGATTCCACACATATTTTCGCGATGGTTATGATCGGCACGACCCAAGTGAAAGCAACCATCGACACAGGTGCCACAAGAAGCTTTATCAGTGAAACCTTAACAAACAAAATATCAACAGCACAACAAAATCTAAAGGAAACGCAAATAACAGTACGAATGGCAGATAGTTCCACTAGGGAAGTAAATAAAATATTAATAGCCGATATTACGCTCGGCTCCAAGAAGCATCAAACTTCATTGCTTGTTCTTCCAAAAGTCATAGATGACCTCACTGAAAAGGGGAAACACTGATGAAACACCCTGCTGCACCGTTATTCGCGAAGGAAACCGTAGTGACCTCAACAAAAATCCCCACGGCTTGTCAGAAAAAGAGATCATCGAACAGTTTTTAGCAGGAGAACTGAGAAATAATAGAGAATTAAAGGAGAAATTTAATAGAGTTAAAGGAGTTTGTAATATTACAGCACATAAAATTATAATGAAAGATGATCGTCCAATTAAACAACGTTACTTTCCACGGAATCCGGCCATGCAAGCAATTATAAATAAAGAAGTCGACGAACTGATCAGCAAAGGGTGTATTGAACTTTCACACAGCCCACACAGCGCACCTATCGTTTTGGTGTAAAAGAAAACGGGAACATGGAGACTATGTGAAGACTACCGACAACTCAACTCACGTTCTGTACCTGGCGCTTACCCACTCCCAAGAATACACACGATTCTAGATCGCCTCAGAAGTGCCAAATATATAAGTGCATTGGATCTCAAAAATGGCTATTGGCAGATTCCAATGGAAGAAAACAGCAAACAATACACAGCATTCACTGTACCAGGGCGTGGCTTGTACCAGTGGCGGGTTATGCCTTTCGGTCTACATTCCGCACCAGCCACATTTCAGCGAGCGTTAGATCAGGTCATTGGACCCGAAATGGAACCCCATGCGTTTGCATACCTCGACGACATCATCGTTATCGGATCCTCTCTGGAAGATCACATGCAACATCTTAAAGAAGTTTTTCGAAGACTCCGGGCAGCGAATTTAAATATCAATATTGAAAAATGCGAGTTTTTTAAGACAGAACTCAAATATTTAGGGCACGTAGTCAGTAATGAAGGTATTCACACCGATCCAGAGAAAGTAGCCGCCATAAAAGAATTGAGACTACCAGAGAACGTGAAAGAGCTCCGTCGCTACTTAGGAATTGCGTCATGGTACCGACGATTTGTTCCTAAATTTTCAAGCATAGTACAACCACTCACCACTTTACTACGGAAAGGCAAGCACTGGAAGTGGACGGAGGAACAGCAAAAAGCATTCGAAACCCTGAAAACACGTTTAACCGAGGCACCCGTGTTGGCATGCCCGGATTTTACACAGAAATTCACACTGCAGACCGATGCTAGTGATTACGGTCTAGGTGCCGTACTTACCCAGGAACACGACGGAATAGAACGAGTGATAGCGTACGCCAGCAGACATTTAAACGGAGCAGAAAAGAACTATTCGCCAACGGAGAAGGAATGTCTGGCTATAGTATGGGCCATCCGTAAAATGCGACCATACCTTGAAGGATACCACTTTACAGTGATCACGGACCATCTGTCACTTAAATGGCTGAATGCAATCGAGAATCCTTCCGGACGTTTAGCAAGGTGGGCACTCGAGTTGCAACAACATACGTTCGACATACAGTATAGGAAAGGAAAACTCAACGTTGTAGCAGATGCGTTGTCAAGACAACCATTGGAAACTCTTCGTAAAACAACGCTCGAAGAAAACATAGAACTCAGTTGTAACTGGTTAACCAAAAAGAAGGCTGAGATTCAACAAAATCCAGAAAAATTCTCAGACTTTTTAGAAGAAAATGGTCAACTGTATCGCCATATTCCCCAACATTCCAACGATGAAGACTGTGCCCCGTGGAAGCTGTGCGTTCCGACTCCACAACGACAGAGGGTCTTGAGAGAAAATCATGACGATCCTAGTGCGGGCCACATGGGTATTCGGAAGACCATCGCTAGGGTAGCCAACCGATACTATTGGCCAGGGATGTTCCGCAACGTTAGTAAATACGTCCGAAACTGTGCATCTTGCCAAAAGTTTAAGCCATGCCAACAAGCAGCAGCCGGTAAGATGCTTACACAAATCGCCGAGGAACCATGGGCAATGCTATGCGCCGACTTTGTGGGCCCACTTCCGAGATCAAAACATGGTAATAACATGCTTTTAGTGTTTTTTGATCGTTTTTCCAAGTGGACGGAAATTGTGCCACTTCGGAAAGCCACTACCGAGTCACTCAAGAATCCTTCAGAGAAACGATATTGGCGAGATTTGGAGTACCAAAAGTATTAATAACTGATAATGGAACTCAATTTACCAGCAAGGCATTCCGCAGCTTTTTGGACGACCTAGGAATCAAACAACAGTTCACAGCGCCATATACTCCGCAGGAAAACCCAACAGAGCGTGCCAATCGAACAATAAAGAGGATAATCTCACAACTAATAGGCGAAGATCAACGAAAATGGCATGATTTACTACCAGAAATATCTTTAGCCATAAATACTAGCATATCCGAATCTACAGGTTTCAGTCCCGTGTACCTAATCCAAGGTTGAGAGCCACGGCTGCCGAACACCCTATTTGATCAACACACTCCAGGAACCGGACAGGAAACTCATACACCCGTTGAGAAACATACACGCTTACAGGAAGTCTTTAAAATTGTACGACATAACATGGAACGTGCCGCCCAAGACCAGGCCAGACACTATAATCTACGTCGTAGAAATTGGAATCCGCAGATTGGAGAACAAGTCCTTGTAAAGGAACACCATCTTTCAAAGGCCATCGACAATTTTGCAGCCAAACTAGCACCCAAATACGATGGACCATTTACCATAAATGGATTTATATCACCCGTGATCATGCAGCTACAGAGATCAGGAAGTAATCGTATCCGTACAGCTCACGTAAACGAAGTCAAACGTTATTATTCTAATGATAAATAAAATTTCTTTGGGTTAGAAAGGGGGGGGTGTGAGGATGCAATATCGCAGACGATATTAATCCTCACAAAATTATAACATAATATGTAAATGAATATGAATATGATTATGAAATTGAATATTAATATGAATATAGAATGAATTCCATACATAATGGTCGCTTCATCATTTCATTTAGCAACATTTATGCAGCTACACAAGGTAACATCATCATGAAACTCACAACACGCACTCTGCAACATCAACATGAAACCCGCAACACGCACTCTGCAACATCATCATGAAACCCGCAACACGCACTCTGCAACATCAACATGAAACCCGCAACACGCACTCTGCAACATCAACATGAAACCCGCAACACGCACTCTGCAACATCAACATGAAACCCGCAACACGCACTCTGCAACATGCGTCTGGCAACGGACATTACGAAGAAGAAGAACACAAGCAACACAAAGAAAAGAGTATAAAAGCCGCTGCACATGCGCAATGAAGTCAGTCTGCGGAGTCGTGTGTTGTACGCAAGGTCTCTTCTGACTAGTAGTTTAGCATACCCGAGAAGCGTTGTACACTTCGAGGCGTTATCTAGTATTTTATCTAGCTTATCTTTAGTATACCCGAGAAGCGTTGTACACTTCGAGGCGTTATCAAGTATTTTATCTAGCTTATCTTTAGTATACCCGAGAAGCGTTGTACACTTCGAGGCGTTAGAAAATACCGTATCTAGCGTATCTTTAATATACCCGAGAAGCGTTGTACACTTCGAGGCGTTAGAAAATACCGTATCTAGCGTATCTTTAATATACCCGAGAAGCGTTGTACACTTCGAGGTGTTAGAAAATATCGTATTTAGTTTATCTGGAGCATACCCGAGAAGCGTTGTACACTTCAAGGTGTTAGGAAATAGATATAAGTTAGTACCCAAAGAGGGTAATACCCTTCTGGGAGTTTATTTTAAGAATAGATTTAATCCTGAATTAATAATAAATGAAATAATCTACTCAAAATTAAACCCAAATCTCTTTCTTTTTTGTAAGAACCTTTGGACCAACCGCTGGGTATACCCCAGCACTTAGGTAACCGAACAGAGGGTTCGTTACAGTTCTTATGTTTTTGATCGCATCCGGTAAGTCGTTGTAAGCATTCGGTCCTGCATATAGATATCGTTGTTTGGTGAATTTTCTACTGCATCTCGCCACAACTAGGTTCCTTCTGTTCCTGGTGCTGAATCTGTGGGCGGGTTGTTGTAAGTGAGTGGTGTTGTAGCTTATGTTGCTTATGTGTTTGTACACCTGTAGTATTAGTTGGTAATGGTATAGCTTGCGTATGGACAGAACGTTTTTGTAGGTTTCTCTGTAAAGTTGGTAGCTGGGGTATCGCATTGGTAGTCCAAAGCATAGATGCCCAGTAGTGGCTGATATCAGCAAATTAAACTCACACGTATACTTACGCTCTTTTGTTTGATCGTCAATCAACCAATAGGAAATCAGCATGTTGAGTGGGAGAGACAAACTACACTTGCAGAACTGCTGTGTCTTATTTTACATTTTATTCGTCATCGAGACTGCTGTCAGTGAACACATAATTATTGCGATTCATTAATGATGTCAGCCGAAAAGTATAATATGCTACAAAATGCTTTTGATGACATGCAATGTCTTATTTGTCATAAGACTTTTATAAAAAATAAGAAATATAATTTAAAAAAACATTTTGAAGATGTTCACAAAGACATGAATTATTTGCAGGGGGAAGAAAAAGAAAAACAATTTAAAATTTATAATACAATTTTTATTGAAAAGTTGAAGGAATGGGTAAATCAATCTAAAGAAAATTATGAAGATATGGTGGAGGAGAAATTAAAAATGGGTTTATCTAACTTAATAAGTTTAGATATTGTAAAAAAGGGAAGGCCATTTTCAGATGGGCCATTTGTCAAAAATATATTAAGTAAAGTTTTTGGAAAACTTCATTATAAAACTAATTTTATTAAAAAATTACCTTTGTCCTGCAATAGTATAACCCGGCGTTATCTTTATTTGGGTGCTATTGTGGAATCGGCAGTAAGGGAAAAATTAAAAAATTGCGAATTTTTTTCATTCTGTATTGATGAGAGCACCGATATTAATGACCTTTGTCAACTTGTAATCTGCATTCGATGCGTTGATTCAGTTTACAATGTTTTCGAGTCAATATATTCTGTTGAAACATTTTATGGCAATGTAACCGGCAAATTATTGTTCGATGTCGTCAACGAAAAACTTCTTTCCGTTGTTGATTCTAACAAATTAGCCGGAGTTTGTACGGATGGTGCGAACACTATGACAGGCAAACGTGATGGATTTGTAGGCCAGATGAAAAAAAATGAAATTGAGGTTTATACCTTGCATTGCATAATACACCAGGCTGCTCTTGCTTCTAAATTTATATCCGAGCATCCGGTCATGAAGGATACTGAGCGGATAATTAATAGGATAAGGGGCGGCTATAACTCACTGACTCATAGAAAATTTGTGACATTTCTAAAAAATTCAAATGCTTCTCACCACGATCTATTAATGTTTACTGAGGTACGTTGGTTAAGCCGAGGTAACAGTATTAATAGATTGTTTGAGCTTAGAAATGAAGTATTTGAATTTTTAGAAGCTGAAAATATCGAAATAACCGAAAAAGAATATTTAAAAGATTATCAATTTATTTTAGAAATGGCGTTTTTAACAGACATTTGTAACATTTTGAATGAGTTGAATTTGAAGCTGCAGGGAAAAGATAATAATATTTCTGATATGTTTAAAATTCTTTCAGATTTTAAAACTCAGCTATTTTTACTTGCAGCTCAATTTGATTCTGAAGACTTTTCGGACTTTCCGAAAACTTCTGTTATTTACGACAAGGAGAAAATCTTGAAAAACTTTGAACTTTTGGAAATATTAGAAACGCTTTTTAATAACTTTAATGACAGATTTAAGGATTTTGAAAATATTCAGCATTTACTGGATATTTTTCAAAATCCTTTTAAATGCGATATATTAAAGTACGAATCCAAACAGAACTTATTATACTTCGAAGTGAATAAGATTTTCCGGATAATTTTATCAATATAGAATTCTGGAAAAATCTGGATGGTACAATATATCCTGAAATGAAGAAGATTTCATTGAAGTGTTTATCTTTATTTCCCTCAACGTATCTTTGCGAACAAATATTTTCAGATTTGAATTATATTTGCTCAAAAAAACGCAATAAGCTGAATTCTTCTAGTTTGAGAAATATACTTTTATTGCGTAACTGCAATAAGAGTATCAACATAGAAGATTTTATTACTTTTTAATTGCAAATTGAACAATGATTATTTGAGGGAAAATTTATTAACACTTCAAAGAATCTTTTTATTACGAAATATAGGAGTTTTTTAACTCCTTTTTACATTTTGTTGTTGTTGTTGTGGTTGTTTTTGTTGTTGTTGTTGTTGTAGTGCTTTTCTGCCTGCGGCGCGATTTTTTTAATTAAGTTTTTGTCTGCGGCGCTTTCCTTATCATAAAAATAAAAAATTGTTTTGAAAAAATCGCGCGGTTTCAATAAATTTTGTTTTTTAATAAAAATCTTCAAAATATGAGCAAAACTTAAATAACTTTTTACAATAACTACCTTAATTAACAACTTATCGAATAATAAAAAACAAGAGGAAATTATAAAAAAAAATTTTTTTAACTTGAATATATCCGGTCTTTGAAGGGTTATTGTTGCGAATTATACCTTAAAAAAACTTTCAAACAGACAGACAGAAAGACAGACAGACAGACAGACGGACAGACAGACGGACATGGCTAAATCGACTCGGGTGGTGATGCTGATCAAGAAAATATATACTTTTCCATACCTACCACGCCTCCTTATGGGCGTTACAAACGGAGTGACAAAATTAATATACCCCATTTACGTTTTTTAAACGTTGGGGTATAAAAATGACAACACCCGCCACACATGTGCTTTCGTCGCAATCTCGTTGACGACTAAATAAAATTAATAGCAAATTGTTTTCTTCCAGTGTTATTTCGTCACTCTCACCAATACTACTACCTTGGGCATCTATGGTCCAAAGACTGCTTTCATAGATTTGTTTTGCGTTCTCTTTAGTTTCTTCAGTTCTGTTGTATTTTTGTGGGTCCAGCACATGGTCATGTATGTCAGGTGGGAGTGGACCAACGACACATGTATACATCAGGTACTTAATATACATGGAAAGTTTGTTTCTGAATTTGCGTAGCAGGCCGTATGATGTCTTTTTTTGTAAATTTTGTATGTGTTCGTTCCAGCTAAGATTGTTGGTTACCGTGAGGCCCAAGAATTTAACTTTTTCCTCCTCTATTATCTCTGCTTCATTCACGATGAACTTGAATTTTTCAGTTGTGCTGTGATATGATGATCCTGAACTGTGTTTTATCTTCGTTCATAGCTATTTTGTTGAAGCGGAAAAATTCTCTTAGTATTGATATGTCATACTCCAGTTTTGCTCTCAAAGCCAGCCTTGAAATGCTAGGACAGAAAAGCGCGAAGTCGTCTGCAAAGAGGAAAAGTTTACCGTTCAAAGTAGTTTTTTATGTCGTTGATGAATATGAGGAACAGGATGGGGCCAAGCACGCTTCCCTGTGGTACACTGCATGTGACCTCCTTAGGTGTACTCTTAGAGGTGCCATTGAATCCTACTTGATGCCTGTCGGTGAGATAGTTGCTGATGAGTGAAAGACTGTTTCCATAAATTCCAGCGTACTGAAGTTTCTCTTAGAGTATTTCGTGGTTGACGCACTCGAATGCCTTTTGAAGGTCGATGAAGAGTGCTCCAACCTCTTTGCAGCCATTATCCGTGTATGCGCATACGACGTCAATTGCCCGAATTATTGCTGGTTGGGTCCCTGATCGCTGTCGGAACCCATAGTGGTGTGTATATAAAAACTGGATGTCTTCAATATGTTTACTTATATGTTGTTTCATGACTTTCTCAACCACCGTGTTTAGAATTGAGAGAATTGCAATGGGCCTGTAGTTTTACGTTTTGGGTTTCTCGCCACATTTGCATATTGGGCGTATTTTTTGCAACTTAAGTTTGTTTGGGTAAATTCCATGTTCAAATTGATGGTATTAACATAGCCATCGCTTTTGCAATGCTCACGTTCAAGTTTTTAACCCTTCGAGCCACACCCTCACTCCAGTAACATAGAGCCACATGCACACGTTCAAGTATTTAACCCTTCGAGCCACACCCTCACTCCAGTAACATAGAGCCACATGGGGGTATGTTATCACCCCACGTCAAAAAATCGTTGTAAGATCCCGAATTTTGGATATATAAGCTTAAAACTTTACAAGGTTACTATTTTTGGTCTTGTGTAATGGCCACCTCAGGATCCACAAAAATATTTTTTTTAAAGTTCTATAGCGGCACGCTCTTTTCGTCAGATGCCCACCGTTGACCATCAACTAGGCAGCAGCGAACTAACAAACATACATACATACATACATATTTATACACGTTTTTTTTGTTTAACAAAAACTGCACAAGATTTTTTTTTTTGTTAGTTTGTAAAAGATTAGCTACACTAGTTTAAAGTGGTAGTATTAACTTACTGGGAAGCTGCTAACTACGTTTAATAAAGCTTAATAATTGTAGATAAAAATAAATATACAAATAGAGATAAAGATATAAATAGATATAAAGATAAATATTAAAATATAGTTAACGGGGAAAAGATTAAATATATGTAATATATATATGTATACACATATATTTAAATATATGTATACAGTAACCCACTATTTATAAAGTTTAAAAGCTAATGAAAATTGTTTCAGCTATATATATATATATCTAACTAGCCACAAGGTTGAGAACCATAAGTCAGTCAAGCCACAAAATAGTAGTGTAAACATAAGTCCGAATGACCGAAAGCTTAAACAGAGACCTACCCAACGTATGCAACAACAAGTGTGCCGTAAAGCCACTTTAATTGTCATCCCTTAAACTGGATTTTTTGATTCGTCACCAAGGCCTTAAACATTTTACTGGAACAACGTATTACCAACGTGGGCGCGGTTGGAGGCGCTGGCCACGAATCGTCGGAGCGCAAGTGAAGCAGCTATGGAGACTCCTTAGAGCGACCTTGAGTGTACAAGGTCAACATGTATATACATATATATAACAGAAAGCCGAGTCTATATAACGCAAAGCTATCTGATACAATGTACCACAGGTATTAATTTATATATTAAATGCTTTTTTAATTTAAATAAAAAGCTAATATTACTAAGTGGAAAAGTTAAAAAGAAAATATGTAAGCGATTTACATTTAAGAAAGAAATCTTAAATTTAAAATTTATTTGTGATTAAAACTAAATTTTTGCTTAAAACAAGAAAAATCATGGAACAAAATATATTACAAAATTTATAATCTAAATACATAACGTATATTACAAAATTTATAATCTAAATACATAACGCTTAAGTTAAACTTTAATCTAATTTTATTTAATTTTAATTTAATTTAATTTAATTTAATTTAATTTAATTTAATTTAATTTAATTTAATTTAATTTAATTTAATTTAATTTAATTTAATTTAATTTAATTTAATTTAATTTAATTTAATTTAATTTAATTTAATTTAATTTAATTTAATTTAATTTAATTTAATTTAATTTAATTTAATTTAATTTAATTTAATTTAATTTAATTTAATTTAATTTAATTTAATTTAATTTAATTTAATTTAATTTAATTTAATTTAATTTAATTTAATTTAATTTAATTTAATTTAATTTAATTTAATTTAATTTAATTTAATTTAATTTAATTTAATTTAATTTAATTTAATTTAATTTAATTTAATTTAATTTAATTTAATTTAATTTAATTTAATTTAATTTAATTTAATTTAATTTAATTTAATTTAATTTAATTTAATTTAATTTAATTTAATTTAATTTAATTTAATTTAATTTAATTTAATTTAATTTAATTTAATTTAATTTAATTTAATTTAATTTAATTTTAATTTTAATTTTAATTTTAATTTTAATTTTAATTTTAATTTTAATTTTAATTTTAATTTTAATTTTAATTTTAATTTTAATTTTAATTTTAATTTTAATTTTAATTTTAATTTTAATTTTAATTTTAATTTTAATTTTAATTTTAATTTTAATTTTAATTTTAATTTTAATTTTAATTTTAATTTTAATTTTAATTTTAATTTTAATTTTAATTTTAATTTTAATTTTAATTTTAATTTTAATTTTAATTTTAATTTTAATTTTAATTTTAATTTTAATTTTAATTTTAATTTTAATTTTAATTTTAATTTTAATTTTAATTTTAATTTTAATTTTAATTTTAATTTTAATTTTAATTTTAATTTTAATTTTAATTTTAATTTTAATTTTAATTTTAATTTTAATTTTAATTTTAATTTTAATTTTAATTTTAATTTTAATTTTAATTTTAATTTTAATTTTAATTTTAATTTTAATTTTAATTTTAATTTTAATTTTAATTTTAATTTTAATTTTAATTTTAATTTTAATTTTAATTTTAATTTTAATTTTAATTTTAATTTTAATTTTAATTTTAATTTTAATTTTAATTTTAATTTTAATTTTAATTTTAATTTTAATTTTAATTTTAATTTTAATTTTAATTTTAATTTTAATTTTAATTTTAATTTTAATTTTAATTTTAATTTTAATTTTAATTTTAATTTTAATTTTAATTTTAATTTTAATTTTAATTTTAATTTTAATTTTAATTTTAATTTTAATTTTAATTTTAATTTTAATTTTAATTTTAATTTTAATTTTAATTTTAATTTTAATTTTAATTTTAATTTTAATTTTAATTTTAATTTTAATTTTAATTTTAATTTTAATTTTAATTTTAATTTTAATTTTAATTTTAATTTTAATTTTAATTTTAATTTTAATTTTAATTTTAATTTTAATTTTAATTTTAATTTTAATTTTAATTTTAATTTTAATTTTAATTTTAATTTTAATTTTAATTTTAATTTTAATTTTAATTTTAATTTTAATTTTAATTTTAATTTTAATTTTAATTTTAATTTTAATTTTAATTTTAATTTTAATTTTAATTTTAATTTTAATTTTAATTTTAATTTTAATTTTAATTTTAATTTTAATTTTAATTTTAATTTTAATTTTAATTTTAATTTTAATTTTAATTTTAATTTTAATTTTAATTTTAATTTTAATTTTAATTTTAATTTTAATTTTAATTTTAATTTTAATTTTAATTTTAATTTTAATTTTAATTTTAATTTTAATTTTAATTTTAATTTTAATTTTAATTTTAATTTTAATTTTAATTTTAATTTTAATTTTAATTTTAATTTTAATTTTAATTTTAATTTTAATTTTAATTTTAATTTTAATTTTAATTTTAATTTTAATTTTAATTTTAATTTTAATTTTAATTTTAATTTTAATTTTAATTTTAATTTTAATTTTAATTTTAATTTTAATTTTAATTTTAATTTTAATTTTAATTTTAATTTTAATTTTAATTTTAATTTTAATTTTAATTTTAATTTTAATTTTAATTTTAATTTTAATTTTAATTTTAATTTTAATTTTAATTTTAATTTTAATTTTAATTTTAATTTTAATTTTAATTTTAATTTTAATTTTAATTTTAATTTTAATTTTAATTTTAATTTTAATTTTAATTTTAATTTTAATTTTAATTTTAATTTTAATTTTAATTTTAATTTTAATTTTAATTTTAATTTTAATTTTAATTTTAATTTTAATTTTAATTTTAATTTTAATTTTAATTTTAATTTTAATTTTAATTTTAATTTTAATTTTAATTTTAATTTTAATTTTAATTTTAATTTTAATTTTAATTTTAATTTTAATTTTAATTTTAATTTTAATTTTAATTTTAATTTTAATTTTAATTTTAATTTTAATTTTAATTTTAATTTTAATTTTAATTTTAATTTTAATTTTAATTTTAATTTTAATTTTAATTTTAATTTTAATTTTAATTTTAATTTTAATTTTAATTTTAATTTTAATTTTAATTTTAATTTTAATTTTAATTTTAATTTTAATTTTAATTTTAATTTTAATTTTAATTTTAATTTTAATTTTAATTTTAATTTTAATTTTAATTTTAATTTTAATTTTAATTTTAATTTTAATTTTAATTTTAATTTTAATTTTAATTTTAATTTTAATTTTAATTTTAATTTTAATTTTAATTTTAATTTTAATTTTAATTTTAATTTTAATTTTAATTTTAATTTTAATTTTAATTTTAATTTTAATTTTAATTTTAATTTTAATTTTAATTTTAATTTTAATTTTAATTTTAATTTTAATTTTAATTTTAATTTTAATTTTAATTTTAATTTTAATTTTAATTTTAATTTTAATTTTAATTTTAATTTTAATTTTAATTTTAATTTTAATTTTAATTTTAATTTTAATTTTAATTTTAATTTTAATTTTAATTTTAATTTTAATTTTAATTTTAATTTTAATTTTAATTTTAATTTTAATTTTAATTTTAATTTTAATTTTAATTTTAATTTTAATTTTAATTTTAATTTTAATTTTAATTTTAATTTTAATTTTAATTTTAATTTTAATTTTAATTTTAATTTTAATTTTAATTTTAATTTTAATTTTAATTTTAATTTTAATTTTAATTTTAATTTTAATTTTAATTTTAATTTTAATTTTAATTTTAATTTTAATTTTAATTTTAATTTTAATTTTAATTTTAATTTTAATTTTAATTTTAATTTTAATTTTAATTTTAATTTTAATTTTAATTTTAATTTTAATTTTAATTTTAATTTTAATTTTAATTTTAATTTTAATTTTAATTTTAATTTTAATTTTAATTTTAATTTTAATTTTAATTTTAATTTTAATTTTAATTTTAATTTTAATTTTAATTTTAATTTTAATTTTAATTTTAATTTTAATTTTAATTTTAATTTTAATTTTAATTTTAATTTTAATTTTAATTTTAATTTTAATTTTAATTTTAATTTTAATTTTAATTTTAATTTTAATTTTAATTTTAATTTTAATTTTAATTTTAATTTTAATTTTAATTTTAATTTTAATTTTAATTTTAATTTTAATTTTAATTTTAATTTTAATTTTAATTTTAATTTTAATTTTAATTTTAATTTTAATTTTAATTTTAATTTAATTTAATTTAATTTAACCTGAATTTAATTTTAATTTTATTGGTTTAACCTAAACTTAAGATGCAAGTCATTACTCTAAATCTAATTTCAATACTTTGTATACTTTGTATTTTTTTCTAAAGTTAATTTTGAAATGTTTATTTAAAGGGTTAAATAATTGTAGTTTAATTTGTCCACTAACTACTAAGATTTTAGTTACAAATGATTTTTTTTTTTCTAAAAGGTTATAAATTAAATTAATTTTCTATAACTACTCCCTAACCTAATATCTAAACACATGAAATAGAACAACAACATGCACATCATCTTCGTTGAGCTCATCGATGCAGATTGGCACGTAAGTTTCTCTTTTACCATATCTTTCTTTTATATGGGGCATTATTATTGAAGTGATCCACCCAAAATTTCAAAGTACTCCGATTTTGATGAATTTATTTGAATTTTTTGTTTTTTTTTTTTATTTTTTTTATATTTTTGAATAAACAATTTTTATTTCTTTCAAAATATAAACAAATAAACTGACATTTTGAAACTAGTTAAAGCAGTATGAACGATGATGTTAAAAAAAAAGCTTTTTTCGAATAACACGTTAAATGAAGTCGGTTTGAACATGCTATAAGATTTAGCATACAGAGGTTTCTAACGCAATTGGAAATGCTAGCTGGGTGACTTTAAGCTTTTTTTTTGTGTGATGAAATAAAATAGTTGGAAGTTTTCATGCATAAATGCTCATAACTTCAAAACCCTAAGAGATACCATCCTGGATGATATCTCATTTTGAAGTAAATAAGTTTATTATTTTTGTAAAATTGTTGCGAAAAAAATCGTAGGGGGTATTCTTTTTGAAAAAATAATTTTTTTTTTATTTTTCAAAAAAATTTTATAGAAAAAACATTTTTCCAAAATTCTTACAAATGAGTTAAAACGTTCATTAATTTTCTTTCGTTTGACGTTTCATTTAGTCAAATCGGTTCATTCGTTGAAAAGTTAAAGACCGTTTTACTTTCACATTCTCACACTAAACTTGAAAATTAAACACCCTGTAAAAAGTTATTCCGTCATTCTGGGCCTACAAAATTAACGTCTTGAACGTATAACCTTAAGAACTATACATGGTGAAAATTTCATCAAAATCGGAGTACTTTGAAATTTTGGGTGGATCACTTCAAAAATAATGCCCCATATTTATAATATTCGTAATTAAAGTATAATTCATTTAATTAAATTTAAACTAAGTTGAGAAGAAGTTGCAACATGTTTCATTTTCCATTATGTTTCGCTCTGGTGTTGATTGAGCATCTTCTCTTAGCTTGATGTTTGGATTTGTTTTTTTTTTTTTTTTGAGAGTACGGAACTGAAGTTCATAATAACAAATCTCTGCACAATTAAACTAAAATCTTAATGTTAGTATAAAACAAAAGAAAATTCTTTATAATTTTTATTCTCTTATACCTAAACGAAAATTCTTATACCTAATGATTGAGATGTTAAACTTAAACTTATATATGATAATTTCTGTAATAATAGTTAATTTCTAGTATGAATAATTCTTATAAAATAAACTTTTTTTAATTTAAATTATAACAACATAATGGTGTAATTCTATCTTTGAGGTTCATGGTGCATAAGCAATGTGGTGAGGTGAACGTTAGGTCAATCTAGAGTTTTCTAGTTTTGAATTGGGCAATTTAAGTTCGTAATCAAATTGCATGGTAGGGTGGGTACAGAAGACGGGTCCCTATTACATCTTGGGTACCTAAATTAAGCGAGCAAATAAAAATTAGTTTTTTTTATTGTTTCTAACGTAGACTCTCTTCCACCTAAATAAAATGTGCACATACATTTAATGCGGTTGTGTCCTAGCGTCTAAGAATTGGAGAGATCCCCGACTTCCCGACGAGCTAGTTAGAGCAAAGCTAGATGTGCACCTTCCTCCGATTTGTTTAGACGCATTCAGAACAGACTAGGTGGCACGCTACATTAATGGCGCCCAACGTGGGGCGAGATCGTTGTCTCTTGATGGCGTTTAAGTCCAATATTTAAACCTAGCATATGTTATGATTAACATCTATCATATATTTGTTTTTGCTCTTAAATTAAAATCATTTTCATTTAGTTTTTTTTTCTTCTTTTGACGATGTCGTTTGCTAATGTTAAAAAAAAAAAAAAAACTTTTTAGGAATTATCGATTTTGATGCGAGTTTTCATCGTATTAGAACACCAAGAAGTTATCGGAATAAAAATACATAGTCATAACAACATCGGCTTGTAATTTTATTTTGGAATTGCGATGATTTTAGAATTAATTTTATAACATCGACCATTTAAATTCAACCGGTATTTTTTTAAAACTTTTATGGCTTTTATGAATTCTTTGGAATTTCACATTCTAGAATATATTTTGAAGTAGCGACCATGTTTTTATACCGAGCTATAATAATAGTTTATCTATCTCTCACAGTTGTCTTTAGCTGATTAACGATTAACCAAAGTTTGATTGACTTTTACCTTACCACTAAGCTTTGTACCTGAACTCATGTTGAAGATACATATTTATGTTTTTTTATTAATTTTTAAATTTTGCAATGACTGTAAGACACAGCAATGAAAATTTACTTTCCACTCTTGCAAGTGAGAATGAACCGTTTTGTGGGGTTTGCAATGAGGTGCTAAATAATATACAAGAAATTTGTTTTACTCCCTGCAAACATAAATTTCATAAAATATGCATTTTAAATTGGTTGGTGGATAATAAAAGTTGTCCTCTATGTCACCTTGATTGTGATTCCACTGAGTTGACAAAGATTACTTCAACAAATTTATCATCTGTTACTGATATTCTAGTGCCAAATTTAAACAATTCGAATTTAGTGGAAGACGAAACTTCCACGGAAAGGCATTATTCACGAAACTGTAACAATCGTGGGAGAAGCTATCCAAGCAACAGAGGGCGCGGTGCGATACCTAAGCAAAATCGTACTGTAACTCGCTCGATGCAAGCAGGATTTAATGAACAGAACACTGAACTTATCTCGCGAGATTCTAAGATCGAAACTTTATTTTCGTTGGGCCAGCCAACACAACCAAATTTATCTTTTCAACAATCTGTACTAAGTGAAAGGCAATCTTTAAACCATGAAGATGTTGTTAAAATTGCGCAATCGATTGTGCAGAGTGGACAGCGCTCCATGTTGGAACATTTGGCATCCGATCTGAACGATGCTGTTGAAAAAACTTTGCAACGCCAATTTGAATACTTTCAAATCAGCGGCGGTAAAGTTCCATCCAAAACACCTGTTTAGGAACCGGAAGGGCCTCAGGGCATGCCTAATGCAGCAACAAACGGCATTGATTTAAGAACCTTCCAACAAAATCCTGGGACTCAAATTAGTAACAGGTTACACTTAAGTAACAATCCAGAGAAAGTGGCTAGCATTATTCAAAACTGGCATTTAAAATTTGACGGTACAAAAGAAGGTATGACCGTCGACTAATTTATTTATAGGTTACAGTCCTTGACTCAGCAAAATCTCTCTAAAGACTATCAATTACTTTGCGACAACCTTCACATCCTTTTTGTGAGCCAAGCCGAAAATTGGTTTTGGAAATTCCATCGAATTGCGAAAGAAATATCAACATACTCTTTCTGATTTTGATATCTGGGAAAAAATAAGGAAGAGGCGACAAAGGGAAAGTGAAAACTTTGACAACTATCAATTGGCGATTGAACAGTTGGCTGAGACACAAGCAAACGAGATGTCGGAAAGCGAGTTGGTTGACGTATTAACGCGGAATTGAAAACCAAATTTAAGATATTAACTCCTTCATTTAAACATTCGTTCAATATCTAAACTGCGTGAGGAAGTCCGAAAACATGAAGCTTTTGTTTCTGAATTTGGTTCTCAATTTTTCAAAAATAAGCCTTTTTGGCAAAAAACCCATATATCAGAAGTAGTGGAAAACAAATACGATAATGTTTTGAACGAAGAAGAAATCGTTGAAGTTAATCACTCTCGATTGTCTTCAATCTGCTGGAACTGCGACAAGCATGGTCATCGTTATGACGATTGCTTGGAACAGCGGAAAGTATTCTGTTATGGCTGCGGAAAAAAAGACACTTTTAAACCAAAATGCTGCTCGTGCAATCCCTCGGGAAACCGAAGGAGGGATGCGACTACGAACACCTCGTAACCGCATCCCATAACCTTCAGTTTCGAGATGTAGGCACTTCTACTGAATCCTGTTTTTACATACCTGATTTTCAGCCTACTATATTAGCTAGACCTTTGATTTGTAATAAACCACAGCTTAGACCCGATGTTCCTTTACACGAACGACTTAAAAATTATAAAGAAACTCGGAAGCAAATATTTGGATACACTGAAGTGAACATTCTTGGCAAAACGTATATTGGGTTGTTGGACTCTGGTGCAACTATAAGTTGTATTGGGGCTGACGCCGCTACAGAAGTTCTTAAAAGCGATAAAAGAAATAAGTGTAGTGGTTTAGTAAAGACAGCAGATGGCAGCTCATGTCGCGTTGTAGGCAAGCTATCTGTAGAGATGAAATATAAAAAGGTAACCAAAAAAAAAGATTTGTTTGTTATACCAGAGTTAAAGCAGAACGTCTATTTGGGCGTAGATTTCTGGCAAAAATTTGGGTTGATAGATTCTCTTGTTAACACATTTGGAGCAATTGCTGAGAAGATCCTCCTTGTGATGAACCAAAAATGCATATCCTATCAGAAGAACAAACAAAGCGGCTAAAAAACGTGATAAATGTTTTTCCTTCTTTTGAACGAGAAGTCCTAGGGAAAACCAGTCTTCTTGAACACGTCATCGATGTTGGCAATACAAGACCTGCAAAACAGCGACACTTTTCAGTGTCACCCGCCATTGAAAAACTGATGTACGCGGAAGTAGACCAAATGCTCGCATTAGACATCATAGAAGAGTCCTCCAGCCCTTGGAGCAGTAATTGCGTCTTGGTTCGTAAAAACAACAAAAACCGCTAATGCTTGGATTCGCGGGAAGTAAATAAGCATACCATCAAGGATGCTTACCCACTACCTCACATTGACGGTATTTTAAGCCGTCTTCCACCTGCTCGTCTGCTCATTTCTGGTCTAGACATGAAACACGCTTTTTGGCAAATACCGTTAGAGGTACAATCTCGTCAGGTTACTGCGTTTACGATACTTTATCAATATAAAGTTATGCCCTTTGGATTGTGTAATGCGCCACAGACCCTTTGCAGACTCATGGACCGAGTGCTTCCTGCAACCCTTAGGGATCGTGTTTTCATCTATTTAGATGATTTAATCGTTCTGTCAAAAGATTTTGAATCACATTTGGTACTTCTCCAAGAGGTGGCTCTGCACTTGCGGCAGGCTAACTTGACTTTAAATATAAAAAAATCCAAGTTCTGTATGACAGAGATAAAATATCTTGGATTTATTGTTGGTCAAGGTCAGATTAAAACTGACCCAGATAAAATCGCAGCGATACAAGATTTTCCTGTTCTGAATTCTGTTAAACAAGTACGAAGCTTCTTAGGCCTTGCCGGTTGGTACAGACGCTTCATGGAAAATTTTGCATCCATCACACATCCCCTCACTGAACTGTTAAGGAAAAACAAGACTTTTCTTTGGAACCCCGAAGCGCAAGCCGTATTTGAAAAGCTGAAATGCCTCTTGACTTCTGCTCATATTCTTATTAACCCAGACTTTGCCAAACCGTTTATAATGGGTGTTTTTTTTAGGGGTTTGTTTTTCGAATAGAGATAAAACTGGCATTTTGTGGTCAAATCTGGCAACTCTAATGTCATTTATGTTCAGTTTGGTTTGCCATTTCATCATGAACAGGTTGACAAAAGAACAACGCTTGCAAATCGTGCAAATTTATTTCGAAAATAATGGTTCAGTTCGCGAAGTTTACCGCAAGCTCCGTCCATTTTATGGTCGACATAATCGTCCATCAGAGCAATTAATTCGGTTAACCATGGGTCGTTTTCGCACTAAGTTTACTCTATGTGATAATACGCATCCGCAGAGACGTCAAACAGTGCGCACCGAAGAAACAATTGCCGCTGTAGAGCAAAATGTTGAAGAGGACCCGAATGAATCGATTCGCCACCGTGCACAGCAATTGGAGCTTTGTCCATCAACTTTATGGAAGATTTTGCGCAAAGATCTTGGCTTGCGACCTTACAAGATCCAGCTTGTGCAAGAATTAAAGCCGTGAGACCATGCAATGCGTCGTGATTTTGGTGTATGGGCCGAAAATGAGATTGATCTCGATGCTGATTTTCATCGCGAAATTTTGTTCAGTGATGAGGCTCATTTTTGGTTGAATGGCTACGTCAACAAGCAAAATTGTTGCATTTGGAGTGAAGAGAATCCACATGAGATCCTTGAGACGCCATTACATCCACAAAAACTGACTGTTTGGTGTGCTCTATGGGCTGGTGGAGTCATTGGGCCATACTTCTTCCGAAATAATGCTGGAGAGTAAGTTACCGTTAATGGAGACCGGTATAGAGCCATGATAACCGACTATTTTGTTCCCAAATTGGATGGCATGAATGTGGATGAGTTGTAGTTCCAACAAGACGGCGCTACATGCCACACAGCGCACGTCACAATCGATTTATTGAAGGAAACATTCGATGAGCGCATAATTTCGCGGAATGGACCTGTCAATTGGCCACCAAGATCGTGTGATTTGACACCATTGGATTATTTTCTTTGGGGAAGTCGCTCGTCTACGCCAACAAACCAGAAACGTTAGGGGACTTGGAGGCCAACATTCGTGGCGTTATTGCCGACATACGGCCCCATATGCTCGAAAAAGTGGTTGAAAATTGGACCTGTAGAATTGGCTTTATTCGAGCCAGCCGCGGCGGCCACATGCCCGAAATCATATTTAAACATTAATGGCATAAAATTATCCTTCCAATAAAGCCAAATTGATGGACATTAAAACGATTTTCTTCTGTTTTATTTCAATTCGAAGTTCTATACCTCTAAAAAAACACCCTGTATTACAATGCGATGCAAGCTTGCTAGGTTTAGGTTGTGTGCTAGCGCAGGTAAATGAGGATGGAGTGGAGTTACCTATCGCTTATAGTTCCACGAAGCTTTCCAAAGCTCAACGCAACTATTCTTTGACAGAATTAGAGTGCTTAGCTGTAATAAGTGGCATAAAAAAATGTCGGTCATATGTAGAAGGACAAGATTTTACTGTGATAACCGATCACGCCAGCCTTCAATGGCTAATGAGGCAAAAAGACCTGTCAAGACGTTTAGCCAGATGGGCACTTAAATTACAAGGATTTTCATTCACCATTAAACATAGGCGTGGAACCGAAAATGTTGTTGCGGATGCTTTATCGCGTCTTCCGGAATTAGAGATAAGCACCCTAAAAGACATCGGACCTATAGTGGACCTAACTTCAGAACATTTTGATTCAAAAGAGTACGAAGACTTAAAGGAACGGATCAGTCAAAACCAAAATAAACTTCCTGATCTAAAAATAGAAGATAAATTTGTTTATAAGCGCACAGAGCACCTAACAGGCAATTCTGAAAAAGAAGTTAATGCATGGAAGCTTTGGATTCCAGCAGCTCTCGTCCCTGATATTCTCTTTCGAGCACACAATCCACCATTATCCGCACATTGTGGAACATTCAAAACTTTGGATAAAATTAGATGTTATTTGTTTTGGCCCGGTATGGTCACGCAGATAAGAAAATATATAAGTCAATGTGAGATTTGTCGATGCACAAAACACCCTAATTTTAACTTAAAACCACCAATTGGTAGACCAATGACATCTGACAGACCATTCGAAAGACTTTTTCTTGATATTTTAGGACCTTATCCTCGTTCGAAATCTGGAAATATTGGACTACTTATAGTAGTTGACCATTTGTCAAAATTTAATTTCCTTAAACCATTGAAGAAGTTCACTTTAAAGAATATCTGTGAATATTTAATATAACATATTTTTTATACTTTTTGAGTGCCAGAAAGCATTTTAACTGATAATGGTACTCAATTTAAATCTGGTCTGTTTGAATCATTTTTAACTCAGTTCGGTATTTCTCATATTTGCACTGCAGTATATTCACCCCAAGCTAATTCCTCGGAGAGAGTAAACCGTTCGATTATAGCAGCCATTAGGGCTTACATTGAAAAGGATCACTCTACTTGGGACTTGCACCTGAGTGAAATAACTGGCGCGCTACGAAGTACAATTCATCAAAGTACAGGATATTCTCCATATTTTCTTTTCTTTGGGCAAAACATGATTTTACATGGAAAAGATTACGGTTTGATGAGGAAATTAAATTTTAAAGAAGAGGACACTGTAATAAGTTATCCAGATGCGTTGACGTTAATGAGACAAAAAGCTAAAGAACAAATCACAAAATCATTTGAAAATAACGCTAGGCGATACAATCTTCGTACGCGTAGTATAAAGTTTAAAATAGGTGACATAGTATTCGCGAGAAACTTTGTTCAAAGCAACCAAGTCAAAAAAAAATAAGCGCTAAACTAGCTCCAACATTTATTAAAGCGTTGGTAAAAAGTAAAATCGGGTCAAATTACTATGAGCTAGAAAATGAGAACGGGAAAAAGCTAGGTACTTACCACGCTAAGGACCTACAAAAGAACGTATAGTCTTCAGTTGCCTTCTTCAAGCTAATGTCTCTTAAATATGGAAAGCATTTGCAGATACATTATCTAGTTTGTAATGGCCACCTCAGGATCCACAAAAATATTTTTTTTTAAAGTTCTATAGCGGCACGCTCTTTTCGTCAGATGCCCACCGTTGACCATCAACTAGGCAGCAGCGAACTAACAAACATACATACATACATATTTATACACTTTTTTTTTGTTTAACAAAAACTGCACAAGATTTTTTTTTTGTTAGTATGTAAAAGATTAGCTACACTAGTTTAAAGTGGTAGTATTAACTTACTGGGAAGCTGCTAACTACGTTTAATAAAGCTTAATAATTGTAGATAAAAATAAATATAAAAATAGAGATAAAGATAAAAATAGATATAAAGATAAATATTAAAATATAGTTAACGGGGAAAAGATTAAATATATGTAATATATATATGTATATACATATATTTACATATATGTATACAGTAACCCACTACCCTGAAGTATTAAAAGTATACAATTGCTACTACATTCCTAGTTACTTCACTAGTGCATATTGTCACTAGTTACGTTGTTTGACCCTAGGTAATGTATAAAGGGATCAGTTCATGAATTTCATGCTCACACTGCTTAAATAAAAAAATAAATAACTGGCCATTTCAGCCCTTGAAAGGACTTTGACCTAGCTTCTTATGATCAATTGTGTTGTGCGTGTTATTAAGTTTGTACACAATTGACCGAGAAAGGGACCTAAATGTTTAACGCCGACTCCGAACGGCGATGAATGTAATGTTCTTATTCCCAAGAAGTTTTACATGGCATTTAATTACTCTCTGAGGTTTGCCATTGTCTGCAGAGAGGTGGCGGCCGTACAGAAAAATTATTTTAATTCAAATAATTTTCTGTCGCTGCTGGGGTTCGAACCTGGGTCTCCAGGTTCTTTGACATAGCGGCCACGCACTTTAACCAACTTCGCCACGGACGCCACGGACGCTCACACTGCTTAGAAAACTGAAAAAAGCAGAGAAGACTTTGCGGCATATGTATGTTGTTACTTTTATGTTCAAAAATTTTAACTTTTACGCAGTGCAGTGCTATTAATTAAATTCAGTGTTATATAAGAATTTTAAAGTGACGTGAAACAAGAAAAAGGTATGAATAAAATATAAAATCTTACAAAATAAAAATTACGCAGAGCAATACAGCTGCAGAAAAAACGATTTTTCGAAGCAAAATCATCAACCAAAGAATCGAACCCAACGTAAAATCCATATTTTACAGTTTATTCATACAGTTTATTTTTACTAGTTTACTAGTGATGTAAATGTTCCTCAATTTAATTTTTTCTTTAATTTTGTTTAATTATTATTATTTGTTTTATAACTTATTTGTTTAATTACTATTATTTGCTTAAATTACATATAAAATTTACTGAAGTTAAAGTTATTGTTAATTTATATTTTAATGTTTTATATATTATACTAATTATGTATTATAATATAATATTTAGGGTATTCACAAGGTCTCATAAAGTCTTAAGTTCAAAACATAAAAATTTACAACTAGTGTGAACAACCTCTTATAACTTATTGTGCTATTTCAACTCTCAATCAGCTGATGCAAAACAAATAAAATAAATATTTGTTATCACAATGCCAAAAGAAAGCGAAAAAGACAAAATAATAGCCAATTTGTGCAAAAAGCATATTTTGGACGTTATAATTGAATACGACACTCCATAAACATAGCTTTTAGGGTTTTAATATTTTAGTACTATTTTTATATGGAAGGCAACAACTACATTTTTAAACTAGTGTAAAATTTTATAACATTATGATTATATGACATGATAGCACACATTGTGAATACACTAATTATGTTTGAAGTATTTTAATAAAAAAACCGAAAACGGAAATGGTTGTTTTTTTTTATAAAAAAATAATGAACTAGGGAGCTAGCTAGTTCTTTTGCACTAGTGAAGGAATTAATTCCAAAAGCACTAGCTGTGTAGTTGCTTTTACACACTAGTGAAATAGTTGACCCTTGAGCACTATAGAAGTAGTTAATACTTTAGCACTAGTGAAGTGACTGGAGAATAATAGTATAAAAGGTAGCAATTCACCCCTTCCTATGACATGTCCATATAAAATTCGCCAGTTAAACACATGGAAAGTAGATGGAAGTGGGAGTAGTGGTGGTAGCCTACGCTCTAGAGAATTCGATAGTTCAGTACTAGTTCCGTTTACTGCAGGGTATTTATAAAGTTTAAAAGCTAATGAAAATTGTTTCAGCTATATATATATATCTAACTAGCCACAAGGTTAAGAACCATAAGTCAGTCAAGCCACAAAATAGTAGTGTTAACATAAGTCCGAATGACCGAAAGCTTAAACAGAGACCAGACCTACCCAACGTATGCAACAACAAGTGTGCCGTAAAGCCACTTTAATTGTCATCCCTTAAACTCAATTTTTTGATTCGTCACCAAGGCCTTAAACATTTTACTGGAACCAACGTATTACCAACGTGGGCGCGGTTGGAGGCGCTGGCCACGAATCGTCGGAGCGCAAGTGAAGCAGCTATGGAGACTCCTTAGAGCGACCTTGAGTGTACAAGGTCAACATGTATATACATATATATAACAGAAAGCCGAGTCTATATAACGCAAAGCTATCTGATACAATGTACCACAGCTATTAATTTAAATATTAAATGCTGTTTTTGTTAAGAATTTGAGGTGAAATGAAAGACGTCTAACTGCTTCAAGATGTATAACAAGAGTGATATATTAAAAGAAAGCAGAGCTCAAAAACAAAAGAGCATGAACAAAGTATGTACTATATACATATTAAAGGAATGCATTTGTATGCATGAGTAACTAAATAAGCTGAGCAATAAACTATGTAAAGCGTATGTACTCTAACACTTCCACTTTTATTGATCAGTTTATTCAGATTTAAGTATTGAATAAATGCTTAAGAGAGACTTCAAGTAATTGAAATTATGTTTCTTCAGGGGTTTCGTTAAAATGTCCGCCAGCTGCTCACTTGATGGCACGTACTTCAATGTAAACGCATTGTTTTCAAAAACCTCTCTGATGAAATGGTACTTAACTTCGATGTGCTTGGTTCTCTTATGAAATTGGGGATTTTTTACCAATTTAATAGCGCTTTGATTGTCCAAGCAAAGTTCTGGCTCAACGAAGTAACCAGATAGTTCACCTAACAACCGACGAATCCAAATTAGCTCCTTTACGGTTTCACACGCTGCCATGTATTCTGCCTCTGTCGTTGAAAGAGCTACTGTTGGTTGAATCTTTGATGACCATGAGATAGGCCCACCGCAGAATATAATTGCGTAGCCACCAGTTGAGCGTCTGGTTTCAACATCGCCAGCAAAATCCGAATCACTGGAGCAAATCAAAGATAAATCATTAGTTTTATTAAACCAAATACCTTCATTAGTAGTCAAACGCAAATATTTGAAAATTCGCTTAACCATAGCGACATTTTCGCTTTGATATGTGTCCAAAAACCGACTTGCATAAGATACTGCAAAGGCAAGGTCCGGCCGTGTAACCATAGACAAGTACATCAATGACCCCACTGCCTCACGATATGGATAATGCGGCCGCTGACCGTTATCTGCAAGAACTAACTGCACGCCTTCCGCTGGTGTTGTCACCGGCTTAGCGTTCAACATACCAAATCGTTCCAACACTTTTTCTGCATACGCTTCTTGTCGAATTAAGATTTTGTTAGGCCGCTTGATAACCTCCATACCCAGGTAGCATATGGACTCAAACACCTTCACGTCGAATTCAGTTTTAAGATAGCTGACTATCTCATCAAGCGCTTCTGCCGACTGCGCTGGTATAATGCCGTCATCGATGTAGATCGCAAGTATTAGCTTTGTCCCTTTTACATTCCCTACAAAAACGCATGGATCTGCTGTGCTGGCTTTGAGATTAAAGCCCTCTAACATCTGTGTGAATTTACGGTTCCAACACCTTGATGCTTGCTTAAGACCATAAAGACTTTTGTTCAGCTTACACACATTGTTGCTGCCGTCTTCATAGCCAGTAGGTTGATGCATATAAATTTCCTCATCGAGTGTGCCATATAAAAATACCGTTTTCACATCAAACTGCTTTATCGCTAAATCAAGTGCATTGGACATCGCCAAAATCATTCGAATCGACGTAAACTTGGCAACCGGGCTAAAAGTTTCCTCATAGTCAGCCCCGAATTTTTGTATAAAGCCAAGCGCAACTAAGCGCGCTTTTAACCTCTCGATCTTGCCATTTTCTTTACGCTTGACTTTGTATGCCCATTTGTTTGAAATAACTGTTTTGTTTCTTGGTAAACTCACCAAATTCCATGTGTTGTTGCTGATTAAAGACTGAAACTCTTCATCCATTGCATGCTTCCACTGCATACTAAAATCGCTGGACAATGCCTCTTCAAAACTTGTAGGAGTTTCAGTATTGGCCAAATAAGCACAATGCAACGTTGCTGCTTCCAACTCCTTGCTTTTTGAACGTGTAATTACTAGATTGTCCGAACGTACACCATTATCAACATCTTCGAAAACATCATTTTGGTATTCTTCCTTAATACTGATCTTAGGAGTTTCCTCTGATACTACAGCCTTTGTTGGCGCAGCTGCAACCACATCTTGCTCTTGCACAAAAACAACGTCGTTGCGAACTTCGTTGATGATGACATCCCTTGAAATCTCAATTTTTCTTTCTTGTGGTATCCAGATTCTGTAGCCTTTACAGTGCTCTTCATACCCAACGAAAATGCCTTTTTTAGATTTCGCATTTAGCTTTCTACGCTTCTCTTGTGGAACATGAACATAAGCATCTGATCCAAAGACCCGAAGCACATATAAGTCTGCTCTATGCCCAAACCATAACTCAAATGGCGTCTTTCCATCGGATTGACTTCTACCAGTCCGGTTCAAGGTAAAAACGACATTTTGTACTGCCTCACCCCAGTATTTCAAGCTTAGACCTTTTGCGTGAATCATTGATCTTGCTGCTTCAATTAAAGTTCGCATGTCCCTTTCGGCGCGCCCGTTATGTTCTGGCGTATATGGTGTAGACCTTTGATGAACAATTTTATGCTTACGTAGAATTTCAGTTACATCTTTGTTGACGTATTCTAGTTCATTATCTGATCTTATGCACTGTACCCTTTTTCCAGTTTCAGCTTCCACTCGATCCAAAAACCATTCCAGAACCGATGAGACATCTGCTTTCGTTTTTATACAATAGGCGAACCGATAGTTAGAATAATCGTCTCGAAATAATAGCATATAACGAGCGCCTCCAAATGACGTCTCTTGCATAGGTCCGCACAAGTCAGTATGTATCAGCTCACCTGACATGCTTGCTCTGTTTTTGCTTTGGTGAAATGTTAGTCGATGCTGCTTACCCATGATACATCCTTCACATATAAAATCAGTGTCGCCAAATGACACATTTTGCTGACGCAGTAATTTCTTTACGTGTTCCTTTGCTTGATGACACATACGCTCATGCCACAGTTGTAGCGACTCGGACTTAACAGAAATGTTCGCTTGTAATTCGGCGTGTTGAACCTTTAAAAGCAGCTTAAACAATTTTGAGCCTTCACGGGTACCTTGAAGCCACACTTTGCCTTGTTTTTCAAAACAACAAGTGTTTCCATGTGCTTTTAATGAGTAGCCTTTGTCTAAACATGCATTAGCTGAAAATAAATTAAGCTTTATATCTGGCACAAAAAGCACGTCAGCTAAATACTTCACGTTCCACTCATTACCATCATAAGCCTCTACAATAATGTCGCCCTTACCATACGCCTGTACAATGGAGCCATCAGCAATTCTTACATCCCTTGGATTATCAAGCTTAGCGTAACTCTTAAACCATTCTTTGCGACGTGACATATGGTCACTGGCACCAGAGTCCATGTACCAACTGGTTTCTTGCGATATGTTTGACTGCACAAACATAACCTCACTTACAAACGCATCGCCTCGTGTTAGTTTCTCGCTACTTTTTCTATTTGGACAGTCCTTTTTCCAATGTCCACGCCTTTTGCAAATAAAACATTTTCCTTTCTGCTGCTTGTTGCCTGGCTTATTTACCTGCTTAGCCACGAACGCCTCCTGCTTTATTGGCTGCACACCCAATCTAGATTCTTCCATGCACAAACGCGCTGTTAATGTTTTCAACGTTCTTTCTTTCTTCTCGGTTGCTTCCCATGATGCAAAGAAATGATTGTATTGTTTCGGCAACGTCATTAGGATTTTCGTCACAAGCATGTTTTCAGAAATTTTCTCACCAAGATCTTCCAAGTGCTTCGCGATTTTCTGCAATTTTGCTATATGCATTGCTATACTGTCCTCTGCGTTCTTTGCATATTGAAAAAATTGTTGTTGCAATAGGTGAATTGATGTTTCAGATTTTTGCTCGTACACACTTTCTAACGCAGCATACATGGCAGCAGAGGTGTCGCAGTTGATAACGTGCATAAGTGGTTGTTCTCCCATTGCAACCACCAGAATCTTCTGTGCCTTGGCATCATTTGCCATCCACTTGACTTGCTCGGATTCAGGTTCTGGTTTTACTACAGCTCCACTTACGATTTCCCAAAGGCTACTTGCTCTTAGCACCACCTTAATCTGGAACTTCCAAAGTGTCCAACCTTCCTCGTTCTCGAGTTTGCCAATCTTTATGTCCTCCATCTTAAACTGCAGTTAGCCTCTGTTAAGAATTTGAGGAAAAACTTATATTTCAATGATTTTTAACTATAAGCACGCTGGGCCCATAACCTGTTAAGAATTTGAGGTGAAATGAAAGACGTCTAACTGCTTCAAGATGTATAACAAGAGTGATTTATTAAAAGAAAGCAGAGCTCAAAAACAAAAGAGCATGAACAAAGTATGTACTATATACATATTAAAGGAATGCATTTGTATGCATGAGTAACTAAATAAGCTGAGCAATAAACTATGTAAAGCGTATGTACGCTAACAGTTTTAATTTATATAAAAAACTAATATTACTAAGTTAAAAAGTTAAAAAGAAAATATGTAAGCGATTTACATTTAAGAAAGAAATCTTAAATTTAAAATTTATTTGTGATTAAAACTAAATTTTTGCTTTAAACAAGAAAAATCATGGAACAAAATATATTACAAAATTTATAATCTAAATACATAACGCTAAAGTTAAACTTTAATCTAATTTTATTTAATTTTAATTTAATTTTAAATTTAATTTTAATTTTAATTTTAATTTTAATTTTAATTTTAATTTTAATTTTAATTTTAATTTTAATTTTAATTTTAATTTTAATTTTAATTTTAATTTTAATTTTAATTTTAATTTTAATTTTAATTTTAATTTTAATTTTAATTTTAATTTTAATTTTAATTTTAATTTTAATTTTAATTTTAATTTTAATTTTAATTTTAATTTTAATTTTAATTTTAATTTTAATTTTAATTTTAATTTTAATTTTAATTTTAATTTTAATTTTAATTTTAATTTTAATTTTAATTTTAATTTTAATTTTAATTTTAATTTTAATTTTAATTTTAATTTTAATTTTAATTTTAATTTTAATTTTAATTTTAATTTTAATTTTAATTTTAATTTTAATTTTAATTTTAATTTTAATTTTAATTTTAATTTTAATTTTAATTTTAATTTTAATTTTAATTTTAATTTTAATTTTAATTTTAATTTTAATTTTAATTTTAATTTTAATTTTAATTTTAATTTTAATTTTAATTTTAATTTTAATTTTAATTTTAATTTTAATTTTAATTTTAATTTTAATTTTAATTTTAATTTTAATTTTAATTTTAATTTTAATTTTAATTTTAATTTTAATTTTAATTTTAATTTTAATTTTAATTTTAATTTTAATTTTAATTTTAATTTTAATTTTAATTTTAATTTTAATTTTAATTTTAATTTTAATTTTAATTTTAATTTTAATTTTAATTTTAATTTTAATTTTAATTTTAATTTTAATTTTAATTTTAATTTTAATTTTAATTTTAATTTATTTAATTTTAATTTTAATTTTAATTTTAATTTTAATTTTAATTTTAATTTATTTAATTTTAATTTTAATTTAATTTTAATTTTAATTTTAATTTTAATTTTAATTTTAATTTTAATTTTAATTTTAATTTTAATTTTAATTTTAATTTAATTTTAATTTTAATTTTAATTTTAATTTTAATTTTAATTTTAATTTTAATTTTAATTTAATTTTAATTTTAATTTTAATTTTAATTTTAATTTTAATTTTAATTTAATTTTAATTTTAATTTTAATTTTAATTTTAATTTTAATTTTAATTTTAATTTTAATTTTAATTTTAATTTTAATTTTAATTTTAATTTTAATTTTAATTTTAATTTTAATTTTAATTTTAATTTTAATTTTAATTTTAATTTTAATTTTAATTTTAATTTTAATTTTAATTTTAATTTTAATTTTAATTTTAATTTTAATTTTAATTTTAATTTTAATTTTAATTTAATTTTAATTTTAATTTTAATTTTAATTTTAATTTTAATTTTAATTTTAATTTTAATTTTAATTTTAATTTTAATTTTAATTTTAATTTTAATTTTAATTTAATTTTAATTTTAATTTTAATTTTAATTTTAATTTTAATTTTAATTTTAATTTTAATTTTAATTTTAATTTTAATTTTAATTTTAATTTAATTTTAATTTTAATTTTAATTTTAATTTTAATTTTAATTTTAATTTTAATTTTAATTTTAATTTTAATTTTAATTTTAATTTTAATTTTAATTTTAATTTTAATTTTAATTTAATTTTAATTTTAATTTTAATTTTAATTTTAATTTTAATTTTAATTTTAATTTTAATTTTAATTTTAATTTTAATTTTAATTTTAATTTTAATTTTAATTTTAATTTTAATTTTAATTTTAATTTTAATTTTAATTTTAATTTTAATTTTAATTTTAATTTTAATTTTAATTTTAATTTTAATTTTAATTTTAATTTTAATTTTAATTTTAATTTTAATTTTAATTTTAATTTTAATTTTAATTTTAATTTTAATTTTAATTTTAATTTTAATTTTAATTTTAATTTTAATTTTAATTTTAATTTTAATTTAATTTTAATTTTAATTTTAATTTTAATTTTAATTTTAATTTTAATTTTAATTTTAATTTTAATTTTAATTTTAATTTTAATTTTAATTTTAATTTTAATTTTAATTTTAATTTTAATTTTAATTTTAATTTTAATTTTAATTTTAATTTTAATTTTAATTTTAATTTTAATTTTAATTTTAATTTAATTTTAATTTTAATTTTAATTTTAATTTTAATTTTAATTTTAATTTTAATTTTAATTTTAATTTTAATTTTAATTTTAATTTTAATTTTAATTTTAATTTTAATTTTAATTTTAATTTTAATTTTAATTTTAATTTTAATTTTAATTTTAATTTTAATTTTAATTTTAATTTTAATTTTAATTTTAATTTTAATTTTAATTTTAATTTTAATTTTAATTTAATTTTAATTTTAATTTTAATTTTTTAATTTTAATTTTAATTTTAATTTTAATTTTAATTTTAATTTTAATTTTAATTTTAATTTTAATTTTAATTTTAATTTTAATTTTAATTTTAATTTTAATTTTAATTTTAATTTTAATTTTAATTTTAATTTTAATTTTAATTTTAATTTTAATTTTAATTTTAATTTTAATTTTAATTTTAATTTTAATTTTAATTTTAATTTAATTTTAATTTTAATTTTAATTTTAATTTTAATTTTAATTTTAATTTTAATTTTAATTTTAATTTTAATTTTAATTTTAATTTTAATTTTAATTTTAATTTTAATTTTAATTTTAATTTTAATTTTAATTTTAATTTTAATTTTAATTTTAATTTTAATTTTAATTTTAATTTTAATTTTAATTTTAATTTTAATTTTAATTTTAATTTTAATTTTAATTTTAATTTTAATTTTAATTTAATTTTAATTTTAATTTTAATTTTAATTTTAATTTTAATTTTAATTTTAATTTTAATTTTAATTTTAATTTTAATTTTAATTTTAATTTTAATTTTAATTTTAATTTTAATTTTAATTTTAATTTTAATTTTAATTTTAATTTTAATTTTAATTTTAATTTTAATTTTAATTTTAATTTTAATTTTAATTTAATTTTAATTTTAATTTTAATTTTAATTTTAATTTTAATTTTAATTTTAATTTTAATTTTAATTTTAATTTTAATTTTAATTTTAATTTTAATTTTAATTTTAATTTTAATTTTAATTTTAATTTTAATTTTAATTTTAATTTTAATTTTAATTTTAATTTTAATTTTAATTTTAATTTTAATTTTAATTTTAATTTTAATTTTAATTTTAATTTTAATTTTAATTTTAATTTTAATTTTAATTTTAATTTTAATTTTAATTTTAATTTTAATTTTAATTTTAATTTTAATTTTAATTTTAATTTTAATTTTAATTTTAATTTTAATTTTAATTTTAATTTTAATTTTAATTTTAATTTTAATTTAATTTTAATTTTAATTTTAATTTTAATTTTAATTTTAATTTTAATTTTAATTTTAATTTTAATTTTAATTTTAATTTTAATTTTAATTTTAATTTTAATTTTAATTTTAATTTTAATTTTAATTTTAATTTTAATTTTAATTTTAATTTTAATTTTAATTTTAATTTTAATTTTAATTTTAATTTTAATTTTAATTTTAATTTTAATTTTAATTTTAATTTTAATTTTAATTTTAATTTTAATTTTAATTTTAATTTAATTTTAATTTTAATTTTAATTTTAATTTTAATTTTAATTTTAATTTTAATTTTAATTTTAATTTTAATTTTAATTTTAATTTTAATTTTAATTTTAATTTTAATTTTAATTTTAATTTTAATTTTAATTTTAATTTTAATTTTAATTTTAATTTTAATTTTAATTTTAATTTTAATTTTAATTTTAATTTTAATTTTAATTTTAATTTTAATTTTAATTTAATTTTAATTTTAATTTTAATTTTAATTTTAATTTTAATTTTAATTTTAATTTTAATTTTAATTTTAATTTTAATTTTAATTTTAATTTTAATTTTAATTTTAATTTTAATTTTAATTTTAATTTTAATTTTTAATTTTAATTTTAATTTTAATTTTAATTTTAATTTTAATTTTAATTTTAATTTTAATTTTAATTTTAATTTTAATTTTAATTTTAATTTAATTTTAATTTTAATTTTAATTTTAATTTTAATTTTAATTTTAATTTTAATTTTAATTTTAATTTTAATTTTAATTTTAATTTTAATTTTAATTTTAATTTTAATTTTAATTTTAATTTTAATTTTAATTTTAATTTTAATTTTAATTTTAATTTTAATTTTAATTTTAATTTTAATTTTAATTTTAATTTTAATTTTAATTTTAATTTTAATTTTAATTTTAATTTTAATTTTAATTTTAATTTTAATTTTAATTTTAATTTTAATTTTAATTTTAATTTTAATTTTAATTTTAATTTTAATTTTAATTTTAATTTTAATTTTAATTTTAATTTTAATTTTAATTTTAATTTTAATTTTAATTTTAATTTTAATTTTAATTTTAATTTTAATTTTAATTTTAATTTTAATTTTAATTTTAATTTTAATTTTAATTTTAATTTTAATTTTAATTTTAATTTTAATTTTAATTTTAATTTTAATTTTAATTTTAATTTTAATTTTAATTTTAATTTTAATTTTAATTTTAATTTTAATTTTAATTTTAATTTTAATTTTAATTTTAATTTTAATTTTAATTTTAATTTTAATTTTAATTTTAATTTTAATTTTAATTTTAATTTTAATTTTAATTTTAATTTTAATTTTAATTTTAATTTTAATTTTAATTTTAATTTTAATTTTAATTTTAATTTTAATTTTAATTTTAATTTTAATTTTAATTTTAATTTTAATTTTAATTTTAATTTTAATTTTAATTTTAATTTTAATTTTAATTTTAATTTTAATTTTAATTTTAATTTTAATTTTAATTTTAATTTTAATTTTAATTTTAATTTTAATTTTAATTTTAATTTTAATTTTAATTTTAATTTTAATTTTAATTTTAATTTTAATTTTAATTTTAATTTTAATTTTAATTTTAATTTTAATTTTAATTTTAATTTAATTTTAATTTTAATTTTAATTTTAATTTTAATTTTAATTTTAATTTTAATTTTAATTTTAATTTTAATTTTAATTTTAATTTTAATTTTAATTTTAATTTTAATTTTAATTTTAATTTTAATTTTAATTTTAATTTTAATTTTAATTTTAATTTTAATTTTAATTTTAATTTTAATTTTAATTTTAATTTTAATTTTAATTTTAATTTTAATTTTAATTTTAATTTTAATTTTAATTTTAATTTTAATTTTAATTTTAATTTTAATTTTAATTTTAATTTTAATTTTAATTTTAATTTTAATTTTAATTTTAATTTTAATTTTAATTTTAATTTTAATTTTAATTTTAATTTTAATTTTAATTTTAATTTTAATTTTAATTTTAATTTTAATTTTAATTTTAATTTTAATTTTAATTTTAATTTAATTTTAATTTTAATTTTAATTTTAATTTTAATTTTAATTTTAATTTTAATTTTAATTTTAATTTTAATTTAATTTTAATTTTAATTTTAATTTTAATTTTAATTTTAATTTTAATTTTAATTTTAATTTTAATTTTAATTTTAATTTTAATTTTAATTTTAATTTTAATTTTAATTTTAATTTTAATTTTAATTTTAATTTTAATTTTAATTTTAATTTTAATTTTAATTTTAATTTTAATTTTAATTTTAATTTTAATTTTAATTTTAATTTTAATTTTAATTTTAATTTTAATTTTAATTTTAATTTTAATTTTAATTTTAATTTTAATTTTAATTTTAATTTTAATTTTAATTTTAATTTTAATTTTAATTTTAATTTTAATTTTAATTTTAATTTTAATTTTAATTTTAATTTTAATTTTAATTTTAATTTTAATTTTAATTTTAATTTTAATTTTAATTTTAATTTTAATTTTAATTTTAATTTTAATTTTAATTTTAATTTTAATTTTAATTTTAATTTTAATTTTAATTTTAATTTTAATTTTAATTTTAATTTTAATTTTAATTTTAATTTTAATTTTAATTTTAATTTTAATTTTAATTTTAATTTTAATTTTAATTTTAATTTTAATTTTAATTTTAATTTTAATTTTAATTTTAATTTTAATTTTAATTTTAATTTTAATTTTAATTTTAATTTTAATTTTAATTTTAATTTTAATTTTAATTTTAATTTTAATTTTAATTTTAATTTTAATTTTAATTTTAATTTTAATTTTAATTTTAATTTTAATTTTAATTTTAATTTTAATTTTAATTTTAATTTTAATTTTAATTTTAATTTTAATTTTAATTTTAATTTTAATTTTAATTTTAATTTTAATTTTAATTTTAATTTTAATTTTAATTTTAATTTTAATTTTAATTTTAATTTTAATTTTAATTTTAATTTTAATTTTAATTTTAATTTTAATTTTAATTTTAATTTTAATTTTAATTTTAATTTTAATTTTAATTTTAATTTTAATTTTAATTTTAATTTTAATTTTAATTTTAATTTTAATTTTAATTTTAATTTTAATTTTAATTTTAATTTTAATTTAATTTAATTTAATTTAACCTGAATTTAATTTTAATTTTATTGGTTTAACCTAAACTTAAGATGCAAGCCATTACTCTAAATCTAATTTCAATACTTTGTATACTTTGTATTTTTTTCTAAAGTTAATTTTGAAATGTTTATTTAAAGGGTTAAATAATTGTAGTTTAATTTGTCCACTAACTGCTAAGATTTCAGTTACAAATGATTTTTTTTTTCTAAAAGGTAATAAATTAAATTAATTTTCTATAACTACTCCCTAACCTAATATCTAAACACATGAAATAGAACAACAACATGCACATCATCTTCGTTGAGCTCATCGATGCAGATTGGCACGTAAGTTTCTCTTTTACCATATCTTTCTTTTATATTTGTAATATTCGTAATTAAAGTATAATTCATTTAATTAAGTTTAAACTAAGTTGAGAAGAAGTTGCAACATGTTTCATTTTCCATTATGTTTCGCTCTGGTGTTGATTGAGCATCTTCTCTTAGCTTGATGTTTGTATTGGTTGTTTTTTTTTTTTTTGAGAGTACGGAACTGAAGTTCATAATAACAAATCTCTGCACAATTAAACTAAAATCTTAATGTTAGTATAAAACAAAAGAAAATTCTTTATAATTTTTATTCTCTTATACTTAAACGATAATTCTTATACCTAATGATTGAGATGTTAAACTTAAACTTATATATGATAATTTCTGTAATAAGAGTTAATTTCTAGTATGAATAATTCTTATAAAATAAACTTTTTTTAATTTAAATTATAACAACATAATGGTGTAATTCTATCTTTGAGGTTCATGGTGCATAAGCAATGTGGTGAGGTGAACGTTAGGTCAATCTAGAGTTTTCTAGTTTTGAATTGGGCAATTTAAGTTCGTAATCAAATTGCATGGTAAGGTGGGTACAGAAGACGGGTCCCTATTACATCTTGGGTACCTAAATTAAGCGAGCTAAAGTACAATCATGACAGTTCAATTTAATATTACCAGTTTTTTTTATTGTTTCTAACGTAGACTCTCTTCCACCTAAATAAAATGTGCACATACATTTAATGCGGTTGTGTCCTAGCGTCTAAGAATTGGAGAGATCCCCGACTTCCCGACGAGCTAGTTAGAGCAAAGCTAGATGTGCACCTTCCTCCGATTTGTTTAGACGCATTCAGAACAGACTAGGTGGCACGCTGATTAACATCTATCATATATTTGTTTTTGCTCTTAAATTAAAATCATTTTCATTTAGTTTTTTTTTCTTCTTTTGACGATGTCGTTTGCTAATGTTAAAAAAAAAAAAAACTTTTTAGGAATTATCGATTTTGATGCGAGTTTTCATCGTATTAGACGACCAAGAAGTTATCGGATTAATAATACATAGTCATAACAACATCGGCTTGTAATTTTATTTTGGAATTGCGATGATTTTAGAATTAATTTTATAACATCGACCATTTAAATTCAACCGGTATTTTTTTAAAACTTTTATGGCTTTTATGAATTCTTTGGAATTTCGCATTCTAGAATATATTTTGAAGTAGCGACCATGTTTTTATACCGAGCTATAATAATAGTTTATCTATCTCTCACAGTTGTCTTTAGCTGATTAACGATTAACCAAAGTTTGATTGACTTTTACCTTACCACTAAGCTTTGTACCTGAACTCATGTTGAAGATACATATTTATGTTTTTTTATTAATTTTTAAATTTTGCAATGACTGTAAGACACAGCAATGAAAATTTACTTTCCACTCTTGCAAGTGAGAATGAACCGTTTTGTGGGGTTTGCAATGAGGTGCTAAATAATATACAAGAAATTTGTTTTACTCCCTGCAAACATAAATTTCATAAAATATGCATTTTAAATTGGTTGGTGGATAATAAAAGTTGTCCTCTATGTCACCTTGATTGTGATTCCACTGAGTTGACAAAGATTACTTCAACAAATTTATCATCTGTTACTGATATTCTAGTGCCAAATTTAAACAATTCGAATTTAGTGGAAGACGAAACTTCCACGGAAAGGCATTATTCACGAAACTGTAACAATCGTGGGAGAAGCTATCCAAGCAACAGAGGGCGCGGTGCGATTCCTAAGCAAAATCGTACTGTAACTCGCTCGATGCAAGCAGGATTTAATGAACAGAACACTGAACTTATCTCGCGAGATTCTAAGATCGAAACTTTATTTTCGTTGGGCCAGCCAACACAACCAAATTTATCTTTTCAACAATCTGTACTAAGTGAAAGGCAATCTTTAAACCATGAAGATGTTGTTAAAATTGCGCAATCGATTGTGCAGAGTGGACAGCGCTCCATGTTGGAACATTTGACATCCGATCTGAACGATGCTGTTGAAAAAGCTTTGCAACGCCAATTTGAATACTTTGAAATCAGCGGCGGTAAAGTTCCATCCAAAACACCTGTTTAGGAACCGGAAGGGCCTCAGGGCATGCCTAATGCAGCAACAAACGGCATTGATTTAAGAACCTTCCAACAAAATCCTGGGACTCAAATTAGTAACAGGTTACACTTAAGTAACAATCCAGAGAAAGTGGCTAGCATTATTCAAAACTGGCATTTAAAATTTGACGGTACAAAAGAAGGTATGACCGTCGACTAATTTATTTATAGGTTACAGTCCTTGACTCAGCAAAATCTCTCTAAAGACTATCAATTACTTTGCGACAACCTTCACATCCTTTTTGTGGGCCAAGCCGAAAATTGGTTTTGGAAATTCCATCGAATTGCGAAAGAAATATCAACATACTCTTTCTGATTTTGATATCTGGGAAAAAATAAGGAAGAGGCGACAAAGGGAAAGTGAAAACTTTGACGACTATCAATTGGCGATTGAAGAGTTGGCTGAGACACAAGCAAACGAGATGTCGGAAAGCGAGTTGGTTGACGTATTAACGCGGAATTGAAAACCAAATTTAAGATATTAACTCCTTCATTTAAACATTCGTTCAATATCTAAACTGCGTGAGGAAGTCCGAAAACATGAAGCTTTTGTTTCTGAATTTGGTTCTCAATTTTTCAAAAATAAGCCTTTTTGGCAAAAAACCCATATATCAGAAGTAGTGGAAAACAAATACGATAATGTTTTGAACGAAGAAGAAATCGTTGAAGTTAATCACTCTCGATTGTCTTCAATCTGCTGGAACTGCGACAAGCATGGTCATCGTTATGACGATTGCTTGGAACAGCGGAAAGTATTCTGTTATGGCTGCGGAAAAAAAGACACTTTTAAACCAAAATGCTGCTCGTGCAATCCCTCGGGAAACCGAAGGAGGGATGCGACTACGAACACCTCGTAACCGCATCCCATAACCTTCAGTTTCGAGATGTAGGCACTTCTACTGAATCCTGTTTTTACATACCTGATTTTCAGCCTACTATATTAGCTAGACCTTTGATTTGTAATAAACCACAGCTTAGACCCGATGTTCCTTTACACGAACGACTTAAAAATTATAAAGAAACTCGGAAGCAAATATTTGGATACACTGAAGTGAACATTCTTGGCAAAACGTATATTTGGTTGTTGGACTCTGGTGCAACTAAAAGTTGTATTGGGGCTGACGCCGCTACAGAAGTTCTTGAAAGCGATAAAAGAAATAAGTGTAGTGGTTTAGTAAAGACAGCAGATGGCAGCTCATGTCGCGTTGTAGGCAAGCTATCTGTAGAGATGAAATATAAAAAGGTAACCAAAAAAAAAGATTTGTTTGTTATACCAGAGTTAAAGCAGAACGTCTATTTGGGCGTAGATTTCTGGCAAAAATTTGGGTTGATAGATTCTCTTGTTAACACATTTGGAGCAATTGCTGAGAAGATCCTCCTTGTGATGAACCAAAAATGCATATCCTATCAGAAGAACAAACAAAGCGGCTAAAAAACGTGATAAATGTTTTTCCTTCTTTTGAACGAGAAGTCCTAGGGAAAACCAGTCTTCTTGAACACGTCATCGATGTTGGCAATACAAGACCTGCAAAACAGCGACACTTTTCAGTGTCACCCGCCATTGAAAAACTGATGTACGCGGATGTAGACCAAATGCTCGCATTAGACATCATAGAAGAGTCCTCCAGCCCTTGGAGCAGTAATTGCGTCTTGGTTCGTAAAAACAACAAAAACCGCTTATGCTTGGATTCGCGGGAAGTAAATAAGCATACCATCAAGGATGCTTACCCACTACCTCACATTGACGGTATTTTAAGCCGTCTTCCACCTGCTCGTCTGCTCATTTCTGGTCTAGACATGAAACACGCTTTTTGGCAAATACCGTTAGAGGTACAATCTCGTCAGGTTACTGCGTTTACGATACTTTATCAATATAAAGTTATGCCCTTTGGATTGTGTAATGCGCCACAGACCCTTTGCAGACTCATGGACCGAGTGCTTCCTGCAACCCTTAGGGATCGTGTTTTCATCTATTTAGATGATTTAATCGTTCTGTCAAAAGATTTTGAATCACATTTGGTACTTCTCCAAGAGGTGGCTCTGCACTTGCGGCAGGCTAACTTGACTTTAAATATAAAAAAATCCAAGTTCTGTATGACAGAGATAAAATATCTTGGATTTATTGTTGGTCAAGGTCAGATTAAAACTGACCCAGATAAAATCGCAGCGATACAAGATTTTCCTGTTCTGAATTCTGTTAAACAAGTACGAAGCTTCTTAGGCCTTGCCGGTTGGTACAGACGCTTCATGGAAAATTTTGCATCCATCACACATCCCCTCACTGAACTGTTAAGGAAAAACAAGACTTTTCTTTGGAACCCCGAAGCGCAAGCCGTATTTGAAAAGCTGAAATGCCTCTTGACTTCTGCTCATATTCTTATTAACCCAGACTTTGCCAAACCGTTTATAATGGGTGTTTTTTTTAGGGGTTTGTTTTTCGAATAGAGATAAAACTGGCATTTTGTGGTCAAATCTGGCAACTCTAATGTCATTTATGTTCAGTTTGGTTTGCCATTTCATCATGAACAGGTTGACAAAAGAACAACGCTTGCAAATCGTGCAAATTTATTTCGAAAATAATGGTTCAGTTCGCGAAGTTTACCGCAAGCTCCGTCCATTTTATGGTCGACATAATCGTCCATCAGAGCAATTAATTCGGTTAACCATGGGTCGTTTTCGCACTAAGTTTACTCTATGTGATAATACGCATCCGCAGAGACGTCAAACAGTGCGCACCGAAGAAACAATTGCCGCTGTAGAGCAAAATGTTGAAGAGGACCCGAATGAATCGATTCGCCACCGTGCACAGCAATTGGAGCTTTGTCCATCAACTTTATGGAAGATTTTGCGCAAAGATCTTGGCTTGCGACCTTACAAGATCCAGCTTGTGCAAGAAATAAAGCCGTGAGACCATGCAATGCGTCGTGATTTTGGTGTATGGGCCGAAAATGAGATTGATCTCGATGCTGATTTTCATCGCGAAATTTTGTTCAGTGATGAGACTCATTTTTGGTTGAATGGCTACGTCAACAAGCAAAATTGTTGCATTTGGAGTGAAGAGAATCCACATGAGATCCTTGAGACGCCATTACATCCACAAAAACTGACTGTTTGGTGTGCTCTATGGGCTGGTGGAGTCATTGGGCCATACTTCTTCCGAAATAATGCTGGAGAGTAAGTTACCGTTAATGGAGACCGGTATAGAGCCATGATAACCGACTATTTTGTTCCCAAATTGGATGGCATGAATGTGGATGAGTTGTAGTTCCAACAAGACGGCGCTACATGCCACACAGCGCACGTCACAATCGATTTATTGAAGGAAACATTCGATGAGCGCATAATTTCGCGGAATGGACCTGTCAATTGGCCACCAAGATCGTGTGATTTGACACCATTGGATTATTTTCTTTGGGGAAGTCGCTCGTCTACGCCAACAAACCAGAAACGTTAGGGGACTTGGAGGCCAACATTCGTGGCGTTATTGCCGACATACGGCCCCATATGCTCGAAAAAGTGGTTGAAAATTGGACCTGTAGAATTGGCTTTATTCGAGCCAGCCGCGGCGGCCACATGCCCGAAATCATATTTAAACATTAATGGCATAAAATTATCCTTCCAATAAAGCCAAATTGATGGACATTAAAACGATTTTCTTCTGTTTTATTTCAATTCGAAGTTTTATACCTCTAAAAAAACACCCTGTATTACAATGCGATGCAAGCTTGCTAGGTTTAGGTTGTGTGCTAGCGCAGGTAAATGAGGATGGAGTGGAGTTACCTATCGCTTATAGTTCCACGAAGCTTTCCAAAGCTCAACGCAACTATTCTTTGACAGAATTAGAGTGCTTAGCTGTAATAAGTGGCATAAAAAAATGTCGGTCATATGTAGAAGGACAAGATTTTACTGTGATAACCGATCACGCCAGCCTTCAATGGCTAATGAGGCAAAAAGACCTGTCAAGACGTTTAGCCAGATGGGCACTTAAATTACAAGGATTTTCATTCACCATTAAACATAGGCGTGGAACCGAAAATGTTGTTGCGGATGCTTTATCGCGTCTTCCGGAATTAGAGATAAGCACCCTAAAAGACATCGGACCTATAGTGGACCTAACTTCAGAACATTTTGATTCAAAAGAGTACGAAGACTTAAAGGAACGGATCAGTCAAAACCAAAATAAACTTCCTGATCTAAAAATAGAAGATAAATTTGTTTATAAGCGCACAGAGCACCTAACAGGCAATTCTGAAAAAGAAGTTAATGCATGGAAGCTTTGGATTCCAGCAGCTCTCGTCCCTGATATTCTCTTTCGAGCACACAATCCACCATTATCCGCACATTGTGGAACATTCAAAACTTTGGATAAAATTAGATGTTATTTGTTTTGGCCCGGTATGGTCACGCAGATAAGAAAATATATAAGTCAATGTGAGATTTGTCGATGCACAAAACACCCTAATTTTAACTTAAAACCACCAATGGGTAGACCAATGACATCTGACAGACCATTCGAAAGACTTTTTCTTGATATTTTAGGACCTTATCCTCGTTCGAAATCTGGAAATATTGGACTACTTATAGTAGTTGACCATTTGTCAAAATTTAATTTCCTTAAACCATTGAAGAAGTTCACTTTAAAGAATATCTGTGAATATTTAATATAACATATTTTTTATACTTTTTGAGTGCCAGAAAGCATTTTAACTGATAATGGTACTCAATTTAAATCTGGTCTGTTTGAATCATTTTTAACTCAGTTCGGTATTTCTCATATTTGCACTGCAGTATATTCTCCCCAAGCTAATTCCTCGGAGAGAGTAAACCGTTCGATTATAGCAGCCATTAGGGCTTACATTGAAAAGGATCACTCTACTTGGGACTTGCACCTGAGTGAAATAACTGGCGCGCTACGAAGTACAATTCATCAAAGTACAGGATATTCTCCATATTTTCTTTTCTTTAGGCAAAACATGATTTTACATGGAAAAGATTACGGTTTGATGAGGAAATTAAATTTTAAAGAAGAGGACACTGTAATAAGTTATCCAGATGCGTTGACGTTAATGAGACAAAAAGCTAAAGAACAAATCACAAAATCATTTGAAAATAACGCTAGGCGATACAATCTTCGTACGCGTAGTATAAAGTTTAAAATAGGTGACATAGTATTCGCGAGAAACTTTGTTCAAAGCAACCAAGTCAAAAAAAATAAGCGCTAAACTAGCTCCAACATTTATTAAAGCGTTGGTAAAAAGTAAAATCGGGTCAAATTACTATGAGCTAGAAAATGAGAACGGGAAAAAGCTAGGTACTTACCACGCTAAGGACCTACAAAAGAACGTATAGTCTTCAGTTGCCTTCTTCAAGCTAATGTCTCTTAAATATGGAAAGTATTTGCAGATACATTATCTAGTTTGTAATGGCCACCTCAGGATCCACAAAAATATTTTTTTTTAAAGTTCTATAGCGGCACGCTCTTTTCGTCAGATGCCCACCGTTGACCATCAACTAGGCAGCAGCGAACTAACAAACATACATACATACATATTTATACACTTTTTTTTTGCTTAACAAAAACTGCACAAGATTTTTTTTTTGTTAGTATGTAAAAGATTAGCTACACTAGTTTAAAGTGGTAGTATTAACTTACTGGGAAGCTGCTAACTACGTTTAATAAAGATAATAATTGTAGATAAAAATAAATATAAAAATAGAGATAAAGATAAAAATAGATATAAAGATAAATATTAAAATATAGTTAACGGGGAAAAGATTAAATATATGTAATATATATATGTATATACATATATTTAAATATATGTATACAGTAACCCACTATTTATAAAGTTTAAAAGCTAATGAAAATTGTTTCAGCTATATATATATATCTAACTAGCCACAAGGTTAAGAACCATAAGTCAGTCAAGCCACAAAATAGTAGTGTTAACATAAGTCCGAATGACCGAAAGCTTAAACAGAGACCAGACCTACCCAACGTATGCAACAACAAGTGTGCCGTAAAGCCACTTTAATTGTCATCCCTTAAACTCAATTTTTTGATTCGTCACCAAGGCCTTAAACATTTTACTGGAACCAACGTATTACCAACGTGGGCGCGGTTGGAGGCGCTGGCCACGAATCGTCGGAGCGCAAGTGAAGCAGCTATGGAGACTCCTTAGAGCGACCTTGAGTGTACAAGGTCAACATGTATATACATATATATAACAGAAAGCCGAGTCTATATAACGCAAAGCTATCTGATACAATGTACCACAGGTATTAATTTAAATATTAAATGCTGTTTTTGTTAAGAATTTGAGGTGAAATGAAAGACGTCTAACTGCTTCAAGATGTATAACAAGAGTGATATATTAAAAGAAAGCAGAGCTCAAAAACAAAAGAGCATGAACAAAGTATGTACTATATACATATTAAAGGAATGCATTTGTATGCATGAGTAACTAAATAAGCTGAGCAATAAACTATGTAAAGCGTATGTACTCTAACACTTCCACTTTTATTGATCAGTTTATTCAGATTTAAGTATTGAATAAATGCTTAAGAGAGACTTCAAGTAATTGAAATTATGTTTCTTCAGGGGTTTCGTTAAAATGTCCGCCAGCTGCTCACTTGATGGCACGTACTTCAATGTAAACGCATTGTTTTCAAAAACCTCTCTGATGAAATGGTACTTAACTTCGATGTGCTTGGTTCTCTTATGAAATTGGGGATTTTTTACCAATTTAATAGCGCTTGGATTGTCCAAGCAAAGTTCTGGCTCAACGAAGTAACCAGATAGTTCACCTAACAACCGACGAATCCAAATTAGATCCTTTACGGTTTCACACGCTGCCATGTATTCTGCCTCTGTCGTTGAAAGAGCTACTGTTGGTTGAATCTTTGATGACCATGATATAGGCCCACCGCAGAATATAATTGTGTAGCCACCAGTTGAGCGTCTGGTTTCAACATCGCCAGCAAAATCCGAATCACTGTAGCAAATCAAAGATAAATCATTAGTTTTATTAAACCAAATACCTTCATTAGTAGTCAAACGCAAATATTTGAAAATTCGCTTAACCATAGCGACATTTTCGCTTTGATATGTGTCCAAAAACCGACTTGCATAAGATACTGCAAAGGCAAGGTCCGGCCGTGTAACCATAGACAAGTACATCAATGACCCCACTGCCTCACGATATGGATAATGCGGCCGCTGACCGTTATCTGCAAGAACTAACTGCACGCCTTCCGCTGGTGTTGTCACCGGCTTAGCGTTCAACATACCAAATCGTTCCAACACTTTTTCTGCATACGCTTCTTGTCGAATTAAGATTTTGTTAGGCCGCTTGATAACCTCCATACCCAGGTAGCATATGGACTCAAACACCTTTACGTCGAATTCAGTTTTAAGATAGCTGACTATCTCATCAAGCGCTTCTGCCGACTGCGCTGGTATAATGCCGTCATCGATGTAGATCGCAAGTATTAGCTTTGTCCCTTTTACATTCCCTACAAAAACGCATGGATCTGCTGTGCTGGCTTTGAGATTAAAGCCCTCTAACATCTGTGTGAATTTACGGTTCCAACACCTTGATGCTTGCTTAAGACCATAAAGACTTTTGTTCAGCTTACACACATTGTTGCTGCCGTCTTCATAGCCAGTAGGTTGATGCATATAAATTTCCTCATCGAGTGTGCCATATAAAAATACCGTTTTCACATCAAACTGCTTTATCGCTAAATCAAGTGCATTGGACATCGCCAAAATCATTCGAATCGACGTAAACTTGGCAACCGGGCTAAAAGTTTCCTCATAGTCAGCCCCGAATTTTTGTATAAAGCCAAGCGCAACTAAGCGCGCTTTTAACCTCTCGATCTCGCCATTTTCTTTACGCTTGACTTTGTATGCCCATTTGTTTGAAATAACTGTTTTGTTTCTTGGTAAACTCACCAAATTCCATGTGTTGTTGCTGATTAAAGACTGAAACTCTTCATCCATTGCATGCTTCCACTGCATACTAAAATCGCTGGACAATGCCTCTTCAAAACTTGTAGGAGTTTCAGTATTGGCCAAATAAGCACAATGCAACGTTGCTGCTTCCAACTCCTTGCTTTTTGAACGTGTAATTACTAGATTGTCCGAACGTACACCATTATCAACATCTTCGAAAACATCATTTTGGTATTCTTCCTTAATACTGATCTTAGGAGTTTCCTCTGATACTACAGCCTTTGTTGGCGCAGCTGCAACCACATCTTGCTCTTGCACAAAAACAACGTCGTTGCGAACTTCGTTGATGATGACATCCCTTGAAATCTCAATTTTTCTTTCTTGTGGTATCCAGATTCTGTAGCCTTTACAGTGCTCTTCATACCCAACGAAAATGCCTTTTTTAGATTTCGCATTTAGCTTTCTACGCTTCTCTTGTGGAACATGAACATAAGCATCTGATCCAAAGACCCGAAGCACATATAAGTCTGCTCTATGCCCAAACCATAACTCAAATGGCGTCTTTCCATCGGATTGACTTCTACCAGTCCGGTTCAAGGTAAAAACGACATTTTGTACTGCCTCACCCCAGTATTTCAAGCTTAGACCTTTTGCGTGAATCATTGATCTTGCTGCTTCAATTAAAGTTCGCATGTCCCTTTCGGCGCGCCCGTTATGTTCTGGCGTATATGGTGTAGACCTTTGATGAACAATTTTATGCTTACGTAGAATTTCAGTTACATCTTTGTTGACGTATTCTAGTTCATTATCTGATCTTATGCACTGTACCCTTTTTCCAGTTTCAGCTTCCACTCGATCCAAAAACCATTCCAGAACCGATGAGACATCTGCTTTCGTTTTTATACAATAGGCGAACCGATAGTTAGAATAATCGTCTCGAAATAATAGCATATAACGAGCGCCTCCAAATGACGTCTCTTGCATAGGTCCGCACAAGTCAGTATGTATCAGCTCACCTGACATGCTTGCTCTGTTTTTGCTTTGGTGAAATGTTAGTCGATGCTGCTTACCCATGATACATCCTTCACATATAAAATCAGTGTCGCCAAATGACACATTTTGCTGACGCAGTAATTTCTTTACGTGTTCCTTTGCTTGATGACACATACGCTCATGCCACAGTTGTAGCGACTCGGACTTAACAGAAATGTTCGCTTGTAATTCGGCGTGTTGAACCTTTAAAAGCAGCTTAAACAATTTTGAGCCTTCACGGGTACCTTGAAGCCACACTTTGCCTTGTTTTTCAAAACAGCAAGTGTTTCCATGTGCTTTTAATGAGTAGCCTTTGTCTAAACATGCATTAGCTGAAAATAAATTAAGCTTTATATCTGGCACAAAAAGCACGTCAGCTAAATACTTCACGTTCCACTCATTACCATCATAAGCCTCTACAATAATGTCGCCCTTACCATACGCCTGTACAATGGAGCCATCAGCAATTCTTACATCCCTTGGATTATCAAGCTTAGCGTAACTCTTAAACCATTCTTTGCGACGTGACATATGGTCACTGGCACCAGAGTCCATGTACCAACTGGTTTCTTGCGATATGTTTGACTGCACAAACATAACCTCACTTACAAACGCATCGCCTCGTGTTAGTTTCTCGCTACTTTTTCTATTTGGACAGTCCTTTTTCCAATGTCCACGCCTTTTGCAAATAAAACATTTTCCTTTCTGCTGCTTGTTGCCTGGCTTATTTACCTGCTTAGCCACGAACGCCTCCTGCTTTATTGGCTGCACACCCAATCTAGATTCTTCCATGCACAAACGCGCTGTTAATGTTTTCAACGTTCTTTCTTTCTTCTCGGTTGCTTCCCATGATGCAAAGAAATGATTGTATTGTTCCGGCAACGTCATTAGGATTTTCGTCACAAGCATGTTTTCAGAAATTTTCTCACCAAGATCTTCCAAGTGCTTCGCGATTTTCTGCAATTTTGCTATATGCATTGCTATACTGTCCTCTGCGTTCTTTGCATATTGAAAAAATTGTTGTTGCAATAGGTGAATTGATGTTTCAGATTTTTGCTCGTACACACTTTCTAACGCAGCATACATGGCAGCAGAGGTGTCGCAGTTGATAACGTGCATAAGTGGTTGTTCTCCCATTGCAACCACCAGAATCTTCTGTGCCTTGGCATCATTTGCCATCCACTTGACTTGCTCGGATTCAGGTTCTGGTTTTACTACAGCTCCACTTACGATTTCCCAAAGGCTACTTGCTCTTAGCACCACCTTAATCTGGAACTTCCAAAGTGTCCAACCTTCCTCGTTCTCGAGTTTGCCAATCTTTATGTCCTCCATCTTAAACTGCAGTTAGCCTCTGTTAAGAATTTGAGGAAAAACTTATATTTCAATGATTTTTAACTATAAGCACGCTGGGCCCATAACCTGTTAAGAATTTGAGGTGAAATGAAAGACGTCTAACTGCTTCAAGATGTATAACAAGAGTGATTTATTAAAAGAAAGCAGAGCTCAAAAACAAAAGAGCATGAACAAAGTGAAAAAAAAAAAAAAAAAAAAAAAAAAAAAGAAAGCAGAGCTCAAAAACAAAAGAGCATGAACAAAGTATGTACTATATACATATTAAAGGAATGCATTTGTATGCATGAGTAACTAAATAAGCTGAGCAATAAACTATGTAAAGCGTATGTACGCTAACAGTTTTAATTTATATAAAAAACTAATATTACTAAGTTAAAAAGTTAAAAAGAAAATATGTAAGCGATTTACATTTAAGAAAGAAATCTTAAATTTAAAATTTATTTGTGATTAAAACTAAATTTTTGCTTTAAACAAGAAAAATCATGGAACAAAATATATTACAAAATTTATAATAATCTAAATACATAACGCTAAAGTTAAACTTTAATCTAATTTTATTTAATTTTAATTTAATTTTAATTTTAATTTTAATTTTAATTTTAATTTTAATTTTAATTTTAATTTTAATTTTAATTTTAATTTTAATTTTAATTTTAATTTTAATTTTAATTTTAATTTTAATTTTAATTTTAATTTTAATTTTAATTTTAATTTTAATTTTAATTTTAATTTTAATTTTAATTTTAATTTTAATTTTAATTTTAATTTTAATTTTAATTTTAATTTTAATTTTAATTTTAATTTTAATTTTAATTTTAATTTTAATTTTAATTTTAATTTTAATTTTAATTTTAATTTTAATTTTAATTTTAATTTTAATTTTAATTTTAATTTTAATTTTAATTTTAATTTTAATTTTAATTTTAATTTTAATTTTAATTTTAATTTTAATTTTAATTTTAATTTTAATTTTAATTTTAATTTTAATTTTAATTTTAATTTTAATTTTAATTTTAATTTTAATTTTAATTTTAATTTTAATTTTAATTTTAATTTTAATTTTAATTTTAATTTTAATTTTAATTTTAATTTTAATTTTAATTTTAATTTTAATTTTAATTTTAATTTTAATTTTAATTTTAATTTTAATTTTAATTTTAATTTTAATTTTAATTTTAATTTTAATTTTAATTTTAATTTTAATTTTAATTTTAATTTTAATTTTAATTTTAATTTTAATTTTAATTTTAATTTTAATTTTAATTTTAATTTTAATTTTAATTTTAATTTTAATTTTAATTTTAATTTTAATTTTAATTTTAATTTTAATTTTAATTTTAATTTTAATTTTAATTTTAATTTTAATTTTAATTTTAATTTTAATTTTAATTTTAATTTTAATTTTAATTTTAATTTTAATTTTAATTTTAATTTTAATTTTAATTTTAATTTTAATTTTAATTTTAATTTTAATTTTAATTTTAATTTTAATTTTAATTTTAATTTTAATTTTAATTTTAATTTTAATTTTAATTTTAATTTTAATTTAATTTTAATTTTAATTTTAATTTTAATTTTAATTTTAATTTTAATTTTAATTTTAATTTTAATTTTAATTTTAATTTTAATTTTAATTTTAATTTTAATTTTAATTTTAATTTTAATTTTAATTTTAATTTTAATTTTAATTTTAATTTTAATTTTAATTTTAATTTTAATTTTAATTTTAATTTTAATTTTAATTTTAATTTTAATTTTAATTTTAATTTTAATTTTAATTTTAATTTTAATTTTAATTTTAATTTTAATTTTAATTTTAATTTTAATTTTAATTTTAATTTTAATTTTAATTTTAATTTTAATTTTAATTTTAATTTTAATTTTAATTTTAATTTTAATTTTAATTTTAATTTTAATTTTAATTTTAATTTTAATTTTAATTTTAATTTTAATTTTAATTTTAATTTTAATTTTAATTTTAATTTTAATTTTAATTTTAATTTTAATTTTAATTTTAATTTTAATTTTAATTTTAATTTTAATTTTAATTTTAATTTTAATTTTAATTTTAATTTTAATTTTAATTTAATTTTAATTTTAATTTTAATTTTAATTTTAATTTTAATTTTAATTTTAATTTTAATTTTAATTTTAATTTTAATTTTAATTTTAATTTTAATTTTAATTTTAATTTTAATTTTAATTTTAATTTTAATTTTAATTTTAATTTTAATTTTAATTTTAATTTTAATTTTAATTTTAATTTTAATTTTAATTTTAATTTTAATTTTAATTTTAATTTTAATTTTAATTTTAATTTTAATTTTAATTTTAATTTTAATTTTAATTTTAATTTTAATTTTAATTTTAATTTTAATTTTAATTTTAATTTTAATTTTAATTTTAATTTTAATTTTAATTTTAATTTTAATTTTAATTTTAATTTTAATTTTAATTTTAATTTTAATTTTAATTTTAATTTTAATTTTAATTTTAATTTTAATTTTAATTTTAATTTTAATTTTAATTTTAATTTTAATTTTAATTTTAATTTTAATTTTAATTTTAATTTTAATTTTAATTTTAATTTTAATTTTAATTTTAATTTTAATTTTAATTTTAATTTTAATTTTAATTTTAATTTTAATTTTAATTTTAATTTTAATTTTAATTTTAATTTTAATTTTAATTTTAATTTTAATTTTAATTTTAATTTTAATTTTAATTTTAATTTTAATTTTAATTTTAATTTTAATTTTAATTTTAATTTTAATTTTAATTTTAAT